>VMDO01004646.1:49306-122529 GCA_007922755.1 Pedetes capensis | reverse complement strand
ATTGACTCCATTTCTAATTGCTTGTGCTTCAGCTCGTTTATGTCATCTTCTGCCTCAGAGATCCTTTGCTCTGATTCATCCAGTCTTGAAGAGAAGGATTCTTTAGCCATGTTCAATTCTGATAATTTGGATTGAGTATCAAGCAAAGTGGCTTGATTTTTCTTAATCATTTCTAACTGGGATGACAGAGCAGCTTCCAGATTAGAAACCTTTCTTTCAATTATCTCCAGTGTATTTTTAGTATTTGTCTTTATTTCTCTTAGCATGCTTATTACCATGACTCTGAACTCCGACTCAGAGATCTCTAAGAATTGCGAGTCGTTGGAGTGATGTGTTGGGGGTGTATGATCTGTGGAGCCTTCAGCTCCATCCTGCCCCCTTGTGGTTTTTGTAGCTTTAGTTGATTTTCCCATAATGTGGTCCGGGAAACAGAATCTACCAGTCCAACTCCAGGGGGGGTAAGGGTTAGGGAGGTGATAGATTCCATTTCTCTTCTGTGGGGTGAGAAAAGGGGGGGATCTGGTGATAGAAGAGGTGGAAGGAGGAGGTAGAGGACAGAGGCTAATAGAAATTACTGTCAAAATTAATATTAAGGTTAAGATTTAAGGGGTAAATGATTAAAACAATGACACATATATAGCTTAAGAAATAGAGAAGGAGGGTAGAAAAAGGGAAGGGAGTAAAAGAAGAAAGGAAGAAAAATAGGGAAGAAAAAGAGAAAAATAAAAAGGAAAAGAAAGAAAGAAAGAAAAGAAAGAAAGAAAAAAGAGGCAAATCTCACATATACACTCTCCCAAACACTAATAAAAACACTTGTAGTTGGGTGTGGTGGTGCACACCTGCAACCCCAGTGGCTTGGGGGTCGGAGGCAGGAGGGATGCAAGCCAGATTTCTGTGCACCCAATTAGACCCTGTCTCAAAAAGCAAAAGAAAAAAATTTTAAAAAATAAAAAATAAAAGGGTCCTGGGGTGCAGCGTGGTGGTCCAGCACCTACCAGACAAGCAGGCACAGAGCCCTGAATTCAAACCCCCGCAGAGAAAAAAATTATAATAATAATAAAATAAAAATAAAATAAAAATTAAAAAAGTAAAAAAAAATAAAGAATAAAATATAAAATAAAATAAAATTCCAGACCTCACGCATAGATGCTCCCATATACATATAACAACTCTTGTAGTCAGGTGCAGTGATGGACGCCTGGAATCCCTGTGGCTTGGGGGATGGGGGCAGGAGGGTCGCAAGCCCGAGATCTGTGCAGCCCAACAAGAGCCTGTCTCAAAAAGCAAAAAATATATGGGCTGGGGGCACAGAGTGTCGGTCCAGCTTCCACAAAGGAAGCAGGCTCAAGACCCTGGGTTAACTCCTGTTAACAGTAGAAACATATTTTCTTGGAGGTGGGGTCTGAACTGATTATACCCAGTTCGACCAGGTGGAGTTGATAATGCAGGGTGCAATGCTCCCAACAGAGCTCAGGGTGGCAGTATTTCCACACAATCCGCAGTAACCTTCGGTCTTATTGGGTCCATATAGCCAAACTCTTCATAATAACCTGGATTTAATTGGGGCCCCAAGTTCCCAAAGAGACTGTTCCACGAAATATTCTGTGACTATTGTATTGCTCGAGAGGCAGTGGCACCTGTGGGGTCTTCCCTGGAGTTCTCCCTGTCCCACATAGATCGGGCACCAATTCCCTAAATCAGATATTTCCTTCCCAAAACCTACAGCATGGGGGGAATATGGCTGCTATTGTGGAGTTTTTATTGCAGGGTTTTCCGCCCACTTGGGAGGACCATATCCTCTTGTGGGCGGGATGCTCTCCTGCGGACCCAGTGGGAATCTGAAACAGATTTGTCGTGTGGTGCGATCACGCTTGGAACTGCTCTGCCTGTGGCCAACTGTGCCACTACGCTCTGCCGAAAAGGAGCTCTCTGTCTGCGGGGGGCTCAGTCACCTCCACAAACCCCAGATTTCTCCACAGCACAGTGGGGTGATTTGGGCTCACCTCTGATGTGTCTGGGATCCGGGTATATGTGTGCCCAAATTTCTGTGGAGTTCGCGACCGTAGACCTGACCAGCCGCGACAGGAGGGAGGGAGCTGGGTCTCAGCTCTAGACGTGGATGGCTGGCACCGGCTTCCCTGTTCGCTCCGCGGCTGCTATGGAGGGCGTCCTTGTGCCCCCTCAGGCTGACTCACCTAGGATCTGCAGTCTGTATCCCGCAGGCATGGTGAGAGTGTGCTGCCAAGGTTGCACTCCGTGTTGGGTCCAGGCCCCTCGGGTGCGTGTGCACGAAGTCCCCTCCAAGTCTCTAGGATTCTCTCCGCTGTCTGTGTGATGACAAAATGGTGGCGGTCCTGCTGCTGGCCACTGTGTAGCTCCTCTGAAGCCTAATCCTTGATTTCAGTGTACGCCTATTTTCATTCTCTATCTCTCAAACTAAATTATCACTGTTTCTATTTATTCAATTTGAGTTTTAAACCCCTAATCGAGGCTTCCCATTGCTCCGGAACAGAAGGCATGTGTTATCTGTCTGCCATCTTGACTCCACCCCCTCAGGGTTATAGTTTTAATGTAGTCTAATTTATGTAGTGTTCTTGTTCCCCCTTTATGAATTTTTTACCTACCCTCAAGGTGGTGAATATGTTTTCTACATCATCTTCTACATATTTTATTCTTTTACTTTTCACATTGAGATCCACAATCTACCTTGAGTCAATTTTGGTGGGTGGTATAAACTAGGAGTCAATATTATTCCTTATGAATATCCAGTTGAACCAGCATCATTTATTGAAAAGGTAATTTTCATCCACTTTTTTGTTGTGTCACTCTTTTCATAAATCAAGTGTGTACATAGTTCTCACCTCTCTAATCCATTCTTTTGGTCTATTCCTCCATCTTTGGGGCTTTATCACAGTTTCTTAATTAACAAGCTATGTATCATAAGTCTTGATAGCTTGCACTGTATGTCACCAATTCTATTCTTCAACATTGACCTATACTTGGCAGTTTGCATTTTTTTAGCATTTACAACAAATATATTTGACCAACATATATAAAATATTGAAATTAATATTTCCAAGTGGAAATATAGAGGATAATGACAGTTTTCAGACATTGAGAATTGTAAACATCCTTTAATTATCTGAATACCTGTTGGGATTTTTGAACAGATTTTTGAGATATTATCAGCATGTAGTAAACTGTACATATCTAAAGGATAGTTTTGTTTTGGCATGTGTAAATGCCTGTGAAGATATCACCAGAGTCAAGATAAAGAACATAACCATTACTACAAAAACTTCCATCACGTCCTTTTGAAATTACTCCATTCTATCCTTCCCAGTACCTCCTACCTGTAGACAACCACTGATAGTATAGGCTATGTAGATTTGTTTGCATTTTCAAAATTTTTCTGTATGTGATCTCACAGATCATATACATTTTTCTTGGTCTTCTTTCACTATTTTTTAAAAAAAGATTCATCCATTCTATTGTTTATAAGTGTTAATTCCTTTTTATTGTTGGTCATTCCATAGTATGTTCTTTGTTCTTCTGTTGTTGGACACTTAGGGTGGTTTCAGGTTTTGGTTATTATAAATACAGCTGCTAAATCTTTATTTGGACATATGCTTTTTTTCTCTTGAGCAAATTACCAGAACTGAAATGGTTAGGTTATTAGTAGGTTCATGTTTAACTTTTTAAGAAACTGCTGAACTGTTTTCTATACTGGTTAACCTTGCACGTTAAATATAATCCTGGCACTAGTTACCAATCCGAGTGGATAACTCTCAACACTGTATCTTGGTGTAAGGAAAACACAACTCAGTCAGACACTGACTGGGACTGAATGGAACTTAAATAGAGAAGAAATAGAGCAAGACAACCTCCAATGTATGTGCAAGTTTCCTGTGGCCAGTCCTTATCTCCCAGGCTGGGTTTAGCTCTCAGTCGATGGAGTGCTCCATTTTAGCTATTCTAGGCCCTTTGCATTGTTTTTTTTTTTTTTTGATAAAATTTTTATTTGTTTTACTTCATCTTTTAAATTTATTTTTAACCAACACATAAAAACATAAAAATTATACATATTAACACTTAACTAATAACATGCCCTAACCAGAACATAATAAGTGACATCAGATGACTAAGACCTGGTTCTCTTTTAATGAGGTATAGGTATTTATTTTTGTTACAAGTAGCTTTATGTTTTAGTTTAAACCTTTCTTAAAATATTTTGTCTGTTTTGGTTTTAAAATATATATTTACTTATCTTTTATAAACAAAACTCTTGTATTCCAAATTATTTGTTGGTAGGTGCCGTCAAGTCAGGTCCAACTCATAGTGATCCAATGTATAACAGAATGAAGCACTCCCCAACTTTGTGCCATACCCGGCACTGTCAGTGCTTTTCTGTTATTCATATAGTTTTTAATGGCTGATTGTTTTGGGATTGCTTTGGGAGTGGATTGCTACATCTTTCTCCCATTTTTGCAGTGCTAAGGTTCAAACCCAAGGCCTCAGAGAGTAGAGAGCAGCATTATACCAACTAAGCAAAACCCCAGCCCCCTCCAAATTATTAAATTAACAATAATTTGGAAAAAAATCTTTAATAGTTAA
Organism: Pedetes capensis; assembly: GCA_007922755.1. NCBI lineage: Eukaryota > Metazoa > Chordata > Mammalia > Rodentia > Pedetidae > Pedetes > Pedetes capensis. The sequence goes on along the minus strand of VMDO01004646.1, from coordinate 117,915 downwards.
AATGAAAGTCACTTTTTTTTTTTCGGTACTGGGACTTGAACCCAGGGCCTTGCGCTTGCATGCTCTACAAGTGCTGGACCACTGAGCTGCACCCTCAGCCCATTTTCTTACTTTTTTTTTGAGATAGGGTCTCGCTAAGTTACACAGACTGCCTCTGGTCTAGAACTTGGGATTCTCCTGCCTCTGCCTCCCGAGTCACTGGGATTACAGGCATGCGCCACCACGCCTGGCTGAAAGTCACTTCTTGATAATTTTTACTGAAAATGTATTCAATTATAGAACAAAATAAAAGACAAAATATAAAATGTTTTAAAAGTTAATATCACAGTTTCTGAACAGCACTTTGGAACACTTTAAGCAGACAGGCTTTTTGCACTTAGTACATGAATAAGATGTTTTCCTATCAAGTTTTGATGGGCAAATGTAGCATCTTTTTTATTTTTTGCTGGTTCTGCTTGATTTTCCTTTTTTCTCTTCTTTTATTAGGAAATGATGGAGGGGTACAGAGTAATACAGCAATGACTTTTTTCCATTAAGCAACCATTACATCAATCCTGGCTATACTTTCATCAACCCATAAGGTTTATGGAGCCTTAGGGCTGATATATAGTACAACTCAAATGCTTATTTGGGGTATATTCCCCTATTGTTCCAATGTACTCATGAAGTTGCATTGTTTACATTGAGATTATCCTCTCCCTCTTTATCCCTCTACATTGGCCCTCTTCCCCATCTCACCTTCTGCAATCTTTGCTTCCCTTTGCTAGATCCTTCCCTCCTCCTTTCTACTCTTTATGTTGTCCCTTCTTCACTATGTTTAATTGTTCTGCTTGATTTTCTTGAGGTGGATGGGGCATTTTAGTTCCTAAAGTACCTTTAATCAAAGTCCATATTTGGATAGGAATTCTTTCATTATATACTTCTTGTTTCAATTCAGGAAGAATTAGTTCTCAATAGCTTTATAAAGTCCAACTGTGATAATTATTTTCTATCTAAACTTTCATATATAATGTAAGAATTTACTGCTGCTGTATCTACCATTCTAAAAAATATGGCCTTTGGCCATCTACATGTTCTGCAACTAACAGAATAATTTTTGCACCTTTGATCTAGTGGCTCTCCTCTTGATTTTGTTTTATTATATATAGGTATCATTTCAGGCTCCCTGGGTTCTTCATCAATACTAGAATGCTGATGCATAGACAATGCTCTGGTAGCTTTTGATTTTTGGGTGCCATGCAAAAGTAGTGTCATATCAGCATGATACCCATATAATGAAGAACATGTAGGTTGAATTCTTGCTGATAGAAACTTGGGAGGGATTTCTTTCTTGTTCTGTAGCAGTGTCTAGATAAGTTAGCTTTTACTTTTACAGCTCATTCACCAGTTCAATTGAGCTCAACCAATTGTCTCCAGTAATGTTGCAATTTGAATTATAAATTTGTTTACCTAAAAAAAGCACTGATTAAGTAGGTTTGCCAAGACTCAGAAGATGTTGATCCAATCATTTCCTGTCAGAATCTTTTCCATAATATAAATAAGTGTTGAAACAATAGCCAGTTTTTGCATCTGCTAAAATCAGAAATTTTATCCCATCTTTGTTAGGTTTCTTTGGCATGAATATTCTGAAATGACAATAACCCTAAAACTTATGAGCATTTTGCCAGCTGTGACATATCCTCCTCATGTGTAGTTGCTCTGAAAAATTTCCACAAGCTTTTCAAAACACCAAATTGTAGGTACTCCTGGTTCATTTTCATGACTGGTTTCAGAATTATTGAAGTAAATTCAAGTAAAAAGTAAAATCTAACTAAATTCAACATTTTTCTCAGAGATACCGGAGCCAAAAAATCTCTCTACCTTTTTGTTCCATCTGTGGCATATATTGTAGATAAATCTTTATTTCCAGATTTAAAAGGACAGCTGTATATAAACAATCCTATAGAAGCTTGCAGTTTGATTATGTCTAAAATTTTCAGTTCTGGTCAGTCCTGTCATATTTTGCATGAATTTTCTAAAGTTTTTATTTGTCCACAAAATAATTTCTTCCTATATTTCCCCAGAAAATAAGCCATGCCAATTGTCTCTAACATGTGAGGGATCTTGCAATTTTTTTTACAAGACCTTTGGCACCAGTAATGATATTGTCAACTCATTAATGGCAGAAACTTCTGGATCAGGATCTTTCTGCTTTAGACCACTTCTGCTGAGTTTTCCAGTAAAAGCATTTTTCCTTATTACTTTTAGTGTCCACTGCTGAATGTTTCTCCTCACCTTCTCCTTCTGCTTCTCCTTCTTTTGCCTCTCCTCCCTCTTGGCCTTCTCCTACTCTTTCCTTACTGCTCTTTCTTGATTTCTTCTTAATAGGTATCTGTATGATGAGAACTTAAGTGTTGATCATTTTCACAGTCCACACCATTTGCATCTTTGTTATTTTCATCTAATTCACCCAACATTTATTGTGCAAACTCTGAAAATCAAGGATCATCAGGTTTTATAGATGTAGGAAATCATTTGGATGCCATTTTTCAATGTTATTGTTACAAGAATTATAATTTTGTGTAAAAACAAAGGGATAGTAATTTTTTTAAAAATGAATTTACCTAGTGATGCAGGGCCTCAGAAACCCAAGCCCTCTTATGTCTTGTACCATGTAGTGAATCAAAATTGCACACACAACTACTCAACAAGTAGACCTAATTTTAGGAAGGTATTGAAGAGATGAGCACATGCACAGAATTAGCATGTACAAGGTAACCATAAATATCACTTGCGTCTGTTAGACTCTTATATCACTAGTTAAGTGTTAATGCAGTACCATGTAATGTTTTGACATATGTACACATTGCATAATGTTTAAATCAAGTTAAACACATCTGTTTCCTCAAACATTTATCATTTCTTTATGATGAAAACTTTCAAAATCCTCCTAGCTTTTTGAAATGGATAGTACACTATTGTTTTCTATAGTTATTCTACTGTGCAACAGCACACTAGAATGTCTTGCTCCTATCTGACTGTAACTTTGTATCCATTGATCAAACTATCTTTCTCCCCAGCTCCTAATTCTCCTCTCCATTAGAACAATAAACACTGTTCTACTCTAAACTTCTACGAGGTCATCTTTCCTTTACAGTGATTTTAGAAGAAGATTGTTAATTTGTAACACAAAAAACTTGCTGGACTTTTGACTGTGATTACATTGAACATACAGACCAATTGTTCTGACATCTGAACAAAACAGTTTTCTGATCCATGAACATGATGTTCCTTCCCATTTATTAATATATATGATTTAAAGAATTTCAACAGTATTCTGCTACTTTCAGTATGCAAGACTTAAACATTTTGGACAGATGTATACTTTATATTTTTGTTTATTTTTAATTGTATTGTTTTCTTCATTTACAATTTCAACTTATCTATTGCTGGTATATGGAAATATAATTTACTTGTGTATATTGATCTTTTATCCTGAAACATGCTAAGCACTTATTGGTTCAAATGGATTTTCTATAGATTCTCTGGGATATTCTACATAAATGATGAATTTAATCAATTTTAGTTCTTCCTGTAAACTCTGGATCTTTGTGTTTCTTTTTCTTACCTTATTCCACTGGCTAAATTCTCTAGGACAATTTTGAATAGAGCTAGTAAGAATGGACATCGTTTCATTGTTCATGGTATTAGAAAGAAAGCATGCAGTCTTTCACTATTAAGTGTGAGGTTACGTGTATTTTGTAGATGCTGTAGGATCCTAGAGGAGATTCTCTTGTATTCCTAATTTTCTGATGATTTCTTTTTTTTTATCAGGAATAAATGTTGAGTCTTATTAAACACTTCCTGGTGTACTTATTGGTATGTCATACAGTTCTTTTTAAACACTTTATTATTATGGTGAATTACATTAATGTTTATTTGTTGGGATTTTTAGTAGGATTTTATTAAATCTCTAAAAACTAAAGAGGATTAATACCTTTATAGAAATGAGTTCTCTAGTTCATGAATCTTGATAACATTGTAAAGTTTCTGTGTAGATGTAGGTCTTGCACATCTCTCTCTTCCTTTCTTCCCTCCCTCCCTGTTTCTTTTTTCTTTCTCTTTTTTCCCTCTATTTCTCCCCTCCTTCCTTTATTCTTTATTTCCTTCTTTGCCCTTTAAGAGTAAGTTGCCTGCATACATGCTTTGAGACATGTACAGGCAGCTGTTAACTCTGCTGTAGCAGGTTGCCTGAGTATTTGGGTCATCAATGAGCAGCAGCAAGAACCACAATGAAAGATTATAGTGAGAAAATGTTGCTGGCTCTGGAGTACCTACTCCAATGCCTTCACAGTTGTTGTTAGGTGCCATCGAGTTGTGTCCGACCCATAGCGACCCTCACAGGGTTTTCAATGGCTGACTGTTTCGGGATTGCCTTGGGAGTGGATTGCCAGGTCCTTCTCCCGTTTTTGTGGTGCTGGGAATTGAACTCAGGACCTCAGAGACTGCAGAGCAGCGCTCTACCAACTGAGCTAAATCCCAGCCCCGCCTTCACAGTAGTGTCTGAAAATCTACCCAGCTTCGCCAGTACTGTGACATCTGAGGCTGGAGAAAATGGTGAAACTGTCCAGACTATAGACAGTGAAAAATATTCTGATGAAGCTCCCCTGTGTGAAATATTCTCCCAGGAAAGTTTAGAAGATAATGATGTTTCATACATTTTAAAATCATTAGCATTACAAGCTGAAGAAAATTTTGGCATGGTGATGATCTTTAGTTACAGCTGTGCAAGAAAAATTCAGTGAAATAGTAGATCAGATAAAAAGAAAGAAGAGAAGCAGAAAAGCAATTGTTCTGTGGTACTCCTGCTAGGCTGAGTATTTCTTGAGTTGGAAGGCTAAGTTTGATATAGAACCTTTGGAAGTTAAAAAGAAATTGATGAAAGAAGAATAATAAAAAGGAAAAACTAGCCAGGCATGGAGGCTCATGCCTGTAATCTCGGCAACTCAGGAGGTGGAGGCAGGAGGATGGCAAATTCGAGGTCAGAGACAGCCTTTGTAATTTAGTAAAACCCTGTCCCAGAATAAAAAAATAAAAAAAGGGCTGGGGGTTCAGCTCCTGTGGTAGAGCACTTGCAAAGTGTATGTGAGGCCCTGGGTTCAATCTTCTCCCAGCCCCGCCCCCCCAAAAAAAGAAAAGAAAAAGAAAACCTAAACTAAGTGAGAAATGGCTATTTGAAATAGATAATAATCTTAATGCATCTGATGTCTAGTTCTTGGTGGATGCTTTCTGGAAACCATGTGGAGGCAGATTGTGCCTAATGAGCATGAAATGGATCACTGGGAGCTGGAAGTGATAAGGATGATCCAGGGAACACAAGGGGGACTCACAGACCGAAGGACGGTCCCCACCTCCTGAGAGGCTGTACTATCACAGCATTTCTGTGGCTGTGCTGAGACAGGTTTGGTTTTCCTTTTTTTTTTTCTATGAAAAAATTATCCTTAGGAGAATGTTCTTCTGATTATTTCATCATTGAACTTAATAAACTGAACTTAAAAATTTCAAAACAAGGTACACATAATTTTGGCATTCCTGTCAAGGAAGATTCTGTCATTTTCCTTTGAATCTGGGTTGACTTTAATGACTTTGTTGCAACCACACAATGCAGCAGAAGTGATGCTGTGTGACTTTGGATGCAAGTTCAGAAAAGGCCAGATGTTGCCATGAACATTTTCTTTCAAATTTTTGGCATGAATTTATCTTTCAGTGATTAAGCCTCTACTATGGTGTCAGGCATTAGGGAAATGGTGAAGTATTTTGTGCCATGATTTGCAAAGGACTGATGTTTGCAATTCTAAGAATTAGTAATGCTCTTTTGGCTTTTAGAATGTGCCAAGCACCATGTTTAGTACTATTGCCTTGTTTATACTTACAGCACTTTACAGCACTCTTGCCAAGTGGGTGATGTTAGAGCAGATTCTAGATGAGTTGCCTGGGCCTTAGAGAGGGTGAACAATTGCCTGCTTTGTTACAGGCAAAGCATGGATTGACAATAGTTCTGTTTGTCTCTACTCACTGCGCTCTTAACCCCTAAAATTGTTTAAGCAAAGGATTTCTTGAACTGAGGCTTGTTATGTAACTCACAGGGGTGGGAACATTAGTTGCAGATGTGAACAATACCTGATTAGGCTCAAGGATGGCCTAATTATACATTCCAAAATGGCCAGAAATGGGACCATTCTATACCAGTTGGATGCCTGATCTCCCTGGATGGAATTTATAATTGCTTCATCATGCAATTCTCAGCTCCTCCTTGAATGACCAGGTTCTCTGCAGTGAGGTATCATACCTATGTGCGCATCTGCTCAGCCATCTGCAGTGTAAAATCCTGTCAATCATTCTTACCTCAGGGAAACCACGAGATTTTAGTCTTGGAAAATTACTATCCTATAAAAGGATAAAGCAAGATGCTAGGGGTAAAGCTATTTTTACATCATTTCTTACTGTAGAGGAATTCCTGGATATGTGGGTTGTAGACTTAGAATTTTAAAGTAGATGAATAATCTCCCAGTCTGTGAAAGCAGTTCATTTTATACCAACTAGATTACTTGTTCATGTTTTTCTTCCTAGCACAGACTGTTTTATTAAGTCTGACAGCGAAGGTGTCTCAGAGCGAATGAAACCAAAGTATCATGGGAATATAATAAATTGTTCAAATCCACCATCTAATTACTCTTTGAATTCTCTTCCTTTTGGTAGTTGTGGTTGTGGTTGGAATGGTTGATTGTGGAAAGGGGTCTAATGAGCCATAATATTGCTGGTAATTCATCAGTTTCTTTAAAAGGCCACCAATTCAGGGAGGTTGCAGGTCTACCACTTTATGTTTTCAAAAAGCCTAAAACTTACAAATACCTCCTGTCTGTATCATCTCTATTGTTACCAAGGCCATGTGCTTTGAATAAGTTTACTTCCCTTCTGACTTTTCAGATTGCCTGGAGCCCTATGTGCCACCTTTACCAATGTTGAGGGTTGGCGTACATGAACAGATTTTACTATTGCACCCAGGGATGACTCTCAGAGCTGGAGAGCTGGGTGGCTCAGGAGACCTATGGCTACTTTTTGCTCTAGATCTGCAATTTGGGCTTATTTGGATGTATTTTTATAATTTTCTGCCACCTTTGTTGACAGGATTCACAGATTGTGGTGATATAAATAGAAACTACTTTGGTGACATGATGTGCCCTTCCTCCTCGGTCCTGGCCCTTTTCCCAGTCTCAGTGAATGAGGCTGTCACCTGCTCACTGGCAGAAAGAAGAGGCCTTCCACTCTCTCTGGCTGTACACAATCCATCACCAAGTCCTGTTTAATTCTGGAATAGTCCCCCAAAGGGCCTCACTTATCCCCTCTTGCTGCCCCCGGCAATCAGTAATCTCTACAATGTAGCTGGAATGATCGTCTAAAATGTTATTTGTTCATGTGTGAATTAATCTCACAAATATTTTTAGTACCTTCAATGTGTAAGGCATATGGGAACATTATAGATAAAATTTTCACCTCATAAAAATTCAAAACAAATTGTGGACAGGCTCCTCCCCTAAGCCCCACCCACCCACTTCATATTAAAACACTGTGATAGATTTCTAGCTATTCTTAGGCTAAACTCTTTCTAATGGAAGAAAAGGTAATGGGAGAAAGGAAAGGAAATATCATATACTTTTCCCCAAAGGAAAAATTTGGGTTATATACATACATACAGACAGACAAACACATAGATAGATGGATAGATATACAAACAAAGCATGCAGGTCGAAGGGGAACCATTGATGGGAGGGAGGTGGGAGGGAGGAGGATAATGGGGAAGAGAGCATGAGCAAGGTACAATGAAATAACGTGTGTGGATATGCCATAATGAGACCCATTAAGTTGTACACTAAAAATTAGTAATAAGATTACTGGGAAAAAGAAACCTTTCTAATGGACTTCATAGAAAGTCCCAAGCTATCCCTCCAGCCTTGCTTTCTGTAATCATTCACTTCACTCTAACCACCTCAGTGTTGTTTCTGCTCCTTAATTATGCTACCTGGCCTGCCACCTCAGGCCCTTTGCATGTGCTGTAATGTTAGCTCAGAAGGCTTTCAGACTCTGCCACCCCTCATCATTAAAAATAAAACAGAGTCTCTTATGACGATTCATGTTTAGAGATGTGGTTATGAAAGGTAAAAAGTCCTTTCATCATCTCTTCTGGAAAGATGTGTTGTCTCTGAATCTTCACCAGGAATAGCTCACTTTTTCTAGAATGATAGGATGGAAAGGTCAGGTGGTTACTGCCAGGGTGGCAGGCCACTCTTCCAAGGATAGACAGGCCATGTGAGTTTCTCTCCTTCAAGTCCAAGTCCTGGTCTCTTGATGATGATGGCTGAATATCCACAGAAAAGGACAACTGCTTTTTTTTCCTTAGTTAATATCACTTCATACCAGCCTCAAAGAAGCCATGTTTATTTTAGCATCTTAGTACCTAGGCTTAGTCTAGCCAACTTGGTATTCCTTTTTGTTCTAATAAAGCCAAACCTTCTCTCTCAGTGCCTTCAGTTGTTGTTTATCTAATGTCTAGGATTCAAGTGTTGTGGTTAGATGCTGTTGAGTTGGTATCTCATTCAGAGCAACCCTACATACAACAGGCAAAACAGTATTGTCAGTGCTTCTCTGCTATTCATAGGGTTTTCGATGGCTGGTTGTGCTTTTGGGAGTGGGTTGCCAGGTCCATCTCCCAAGCTTACAGCACCTGGTTTTCCCAGACAGTCTCCCATCCAAGTACTAACCAGGCCGCCCCTGCTTAGCTTCTGAGATCTGAGGAGGCTGGACACCACAGTAGTACAGCTGCAGGCTGGGATTCAAGTGAAGCTGTACCATCATCTCAGATTGCTTTTTGTGTTTTCTAATTCAAGTAGTTAGTATGGATAATTATTCCATGTCTCAGGGAAAGTTTATTTCAAGAGGCTTTTGAATCATTTCTGAAAAGTATGAAGCTGTTGAATCCACTAGAATTGGAGAGAGAGGGATGTTGTATAATTCCTTCTGCACCTTGACCCTATCCAAGATCTGGCAGGACTCAGTGAGGCTGCATCCTCCTCCCAGCGCATCAGGGAACATGACCCCTAGAGTACCATGGGTCAGTGTCCAGGCCTTCTGGGTTCTGGAGAGGTACAGAGGGAGCAGCCAGGGAACCTGATAGGACCTCATGGTGGGTGCAGAATAATTTAGAAGTAGCCACTGTGGAGGGATGACCAGTGGCTAGAGATCCCTCACTGGTATCGGTATTAGGACTGGCACAATGCTAGAGAGTATGCATGGGGAACACTCCAAGAATGAGCCTGTTTGAATGGGAACTAGTAGTAAAAATCAAAGTGAATGATAGAAAATCAAAGTACATGTGATGTGTTGTGCACCTGTGTTTGTGTCCTGGAGCAGAGTGTATGATTAAGAGAATGGGTTCAGCACTGGCTTTGTTGCTTACTGCCTGTGAGATTTGGGATAAATTAGTCACATGGGAGTGGTTGTATCTCAGTTGTGTCATCTGTACAATGGAGCAATAGTAGCATTTACCTCATGTGTCGTGAGAATCAAAATACTTAATCTCAATGCTTGGCACACAGGAAGCATTCTATGTATTGTAGTTGTTAACATCACTCATTTATGGAAGATATGCTTTTATATGTTGGCTATATTCTTGCTTATAGATTTTTTAATAACTCTAAGAGGAATATTTTGGAAAGGAAATTTAAAGCTACAGTATTGGGAAACTGATCATTGAAAAACAATGAAAACTGAAGGGAACAATCTTTGAGGCGATTTTAATAAAAACTTAAGAAATGGTATTGAGCATACAGGAATTTGATATTTTCTTAGTAGCACATTGATATAGGAAAGAGTACCTGTAGTAAATAACTATGTGTGTGTTATAGTATCTCCTTTGGTTTAATTTACAGCCAAACATTGCATATGCTGATCCCTCTGTCCTCTGCAAAACATCTCAGGGACCTTGCTCTTATGGGCCCATTGCCCATGGACACCCATGCTTTCTGGTCTTTTGGGTGTTTGGGCAGAGCCTGAAGCCTGTGTTTGCATACTATCAAATAAACACATACAAACCCTTGTGGATTGATTGATTATTCTGATAACCCCTAATGTAGTCAAGAGGAAAGTTCAATTGTGTTCTGCATTTTGGTTCAATGTTTATCAAACCTAGCTCATGACTTGTAAACAGTTGTTTCCTATTTAGATTCTTAGCCTGATGCACTAGTGCAGAGCATCTCAAAAATTTAAAGTGCATGTGAACTGCCTGGAGGTGCTTGTTAAAAAGCATGTTCTGATTCAGTAGGTCTGAGGTGGAGCCTGAGACTCTGAGTTTGTGACAAGCTCCTAGATCAAGAACTGCAATTTGGGTAGCCAGGACCTAGATCCTGGCAGGAGAAATGTACCAGTGGGCAGTGTTGTAAGAGACTGAGACAGGTTATTAATGGAACTTGTTTATTTTTTTTCCTCTAGAGAATTTATGCATCAGATATATAACTGTCTGATAGGTATTTTTTAGACACAGTTTTTTTCTGGAGACTGAGCCGACCAAATAACCTCTGGCAGTTCATTATCCTCTCTGATGTTCTGTGATGAGGTTGTAGACCATCATGTGTTGTGATATTCAGTCCCATAAACATCCACATGACCATATGCTATACAACATTCTATAAAATTGCTGCATAAATTTTAAATCAATAGATTTCTTTCTTTCTTTCTTTCTTTCTTTCTTTCTTTCTTTCTTTATTTCTTGCGAGTTCACTATAATATTAACTGGGTAAATGAGAAGTAAAAACCCTATGACATTTTTCTTTGTGATTTTGACAAAAATTTACAGCATTAAAATAGTAAAATATGTTTTCAAAATTAAGGTAGCCATGATGTGTAAAAATATTGATGGATATCTATTTGCTAGTATTATTAGTGACACATAGGGGCTAGGGTTTAGCTCAGTTGGTAGAGTGCTGCTCTATGTGCTCTGAGGCCCTGGGATGGAACCCCAGCACCACAAACACAGGAGAAAGACGTGGCAGCCCACTCCTGAAACAATCCCAAAATTATCAGCCATTGAAAACCCTAGGAGGGTCACTATGACTAGGACACAATTCAAGAGCACCTAAAAAAAACAACAACATAATTGGCAGGGAGGTAACTTGTCCAAAGAACAAACTCTTGAAAGTATCAAACAGAAAAGGGCATGAGGTATACAAGTATAACATAGAATTAGTAATAGAGTGATATGTTGTTGTTGTTAGGTGTCATCAAGTCGGTGTCCAACTCATAGCGACCCATGTACAACAGGCGAAACACTTTTGTCAGTGCTTCTCTGCTCTTCATAGGGTTTTCAATGGCTGATTGTTTTGTAGGAGTGGGCTGCCAGGTCCTTCTCCCAAGCCTACAGTATCTGGTGTTCCCAGGAGGTCTCCTATCCAGTACTAACAAGGCCTGACCCTGCTTAGCTTCCAAGATCTGACAGGATCAGACGCCACAGTGCCATGGCTATAGGCTAGAGAGATTGGTAGCTGCTGCTTATCAGCTACTTCATTTACCTCCCTTGTTGTTGTTAGGTGCCGTCGAGTCGGTATCTGACTCATAGCGACTCTACATACAACAGACAAAACACTATTGTCAGTGCTTCTCTGCTGTCCATAGGGTTTTCAATGGTGGATTGATTTTTGGGAGTGGGTTTCCAGGTCCGTCTCCAAAGCCTATGACACCTGGCGTTCCCAGGCAGTCTCCCATCCAAGTACTAACCAGGCCCGACCCTGCTTAGCTTCTGAGATCTGATGGGATTAGATGCCACAGGGCTACGGCTACAGGCACTTTATCCCACTTAAGTATCATTATATTCCTCTAACTTTATTCATCCAGAATCATGGTCCTGCAAAGAGTTCATAAAAGAGATTTTAGTTTTCATAATTAAAGAATAGTATTGATTAAAGGATAGTATTGATGAAAGTGTGCATCAGGGGAGTATACTTTTACCATATTTCTTCAATTTATATGCTGAGCAAATAATCCGAGAAGCTGGACTTTATGAGGAAGAACATGGTATCAGGATTGGAGGAAGACTCATTAACAACCTGTATTATGCAGATGACACAACTCTGCTTACTGAAAGTGAAGAGCACTTAAAACATTTACTGATGAAGATCAAAGAACATAGCCTTCAGTATGGATTGCGACTAAATATCAATAAAACAAAAATCCTTACAACTGTGTAGGTGTGCAACTTCACAATAAATGGAGAAAAAATTGAGGTTGTCCATGATTTTGCCTTGGTTGGCTCTATAATCAACACCCACGGAAGCAGTAGTCAAGAAATCAAAAGGCATATCGCTTTGGGGAAAGCTGTGGCAAAAGATCACTTTAGAGGACTGGAAAATAAAGATGTTACACTGAAGACCAATGTGCGCCTGAGTCATGCTATGGTATTTTCAGTCACATCATATGGTTATGAGAGCTGGACATTGAACAAGGAGACAGGAGAAGAATTGATGCTTTTGAATTATGGTGGTGAAGATGATTATTGAATATACCACGGACTGCCAAAAGAACCAACAGATCTGTCCTAGAAGTGCAACCAGAGTGCTACTTGGAAGTAAGGATGGCTAGACTGAGTCTTAACATTTTTTTGACATGTAGTCAGGAGAGATCAATCCCTGGAGAAAGACATCATGTTTTGGAGAATGACAGGTCAATGAAAAAAAGGAAAACCCTCCACCAGATGGATTGACACAGTGTCTACAACAATGGGCTTAAAGAAATAAGATCATGTGCCTAGCACAGAATTGGGAAGTGTTTCATTTTGCCGTACATAGTGTTGCTATGAGTTGGACTCGATTTGATGGCACCTAACGACAACATTCATGATGGAAAGGTATAGTGGGATAGGAAAAGAGATACTAAAAAAAAATCCTTTTTTCCCTTACGAGTTTCAACAGGTACTTGTATGTATGAAACCATTAGTGAACAATTTAAGATGATACAGTATAGCAATTATCAGCCATTGTTCAGTATTAGAATCACCCAGGGAACTGCTAGTACTGCAAAGACCCAGGTCTTCCCCAACCTCAGTGATCCCTCCAGGTGGGATTCTGGTATCAGAGTGTGAACCACTGATGTAGTAAATGCTTGGTTGCTAAGTTCAGGGCAGTTGAATTTCCAGAGGAAAGGTGGGTGGGATAATGGGAGGAAGCTTCATGGAGGAGATAACAGCTAAGGAGAGACTTGCAGGGAGTGTAAGAGGGATGGGGAATCAGGGAGGCCATGGCATGAGCTAAGGGTTTATGGGACTGTAGGGATTAGGGAATAATGTGAGTAAGGCATGGAAGTGACAAGAAGCCCAACTTGTTAGGAAAAGAAAATATCTAAGTATCTGTAGTAAAACATGCAGGTGAGGGGCCAGAAGAGACAGGCAAGGAAGATGGGCAGAGAGAGAAGGGTGTGGCATGCTGCTAAGAAGCTTTGACTTCATCCTGGGTGGTGTAGAGTTGATGCAAACTTCTTTGCAGAGGAATGACATGATCTGACTTTCAAGTTAGAAAGATTGGTATGCCATTTTGTGCCTAAAAGCAGGGATCCAGGCTAATATGCTATAAATGCTTTTGGGGTAAGACACCATGAAATCCTGAACCAAAGCTGTGAGAGGGAGGGGAGGAAAGATAAAAAGTGAGCACAGTGTGAAGAGAGAATGTGCAGCTCTTGGTCAGACTTGATTACAAATCCATTTTCCATATGAAAATGTTAGACTTGGACTAATTTTGTGCCTTGAGCAAGGTACTGAGCCTCTTTGAGGTGATTTCTTCATGTCTAGCGTGGGTGTGATGATCATCACAACATCATTAGATGTAGAAAATCATGTGATAAATGTATGTGAAGGTCCCAACACAGTGCCCAACATGTAGGATGTGTTGTATAAATTGTTATGGGTCAGACACGACTCGACAGTACCTAACAATGGATTATTATGAGAAACAAAAATCCAAATTCAGGCTCACTGATGGCAATGGATCATAACCAAGACAGAAGAAATAAGGCTAATTTTAAACCAGTGTTTCACAGCTGAGACGTGAAATTCAGCCCAGTGGGGAATGTTCAACAACTGGAAACATTTTTGTTCATCACAATTTAGAGGGAAGAGTGGTATTACTGGCATCTAGTGGGCAGAGGCCAGGAGCTTTGCTAAACATTCTGTAATGCAAAAGTCAGTCCCTGCAGCAAAATTTATCCAGTGCAAACTCACTGGTGCCAAAGTCAAAGTTTCTGTCGTAGCCGATGAAAGTGCTGATAGAAGATGCAGTGATGGAGAAGCCAAGAGGAGAAGCAAGTTCAGAGAGAAAATGATGCCTTTGCTTTTGTACATATTGAATTGTGTTATGACAGAGTTGGCTACTCAGATCCTTATTCTTCTCTCTACACTTGCTCTCTGTCACTGTATCTACTGCCTGTTTATGGATGGAATAGCTGGCTAAGGGATCAGCAGAACTAAATGCAGTAGACAGATGTTTCTGGAGGGAGAGGGAGAGGAAGCAAAGGAAGAAAGAGAGATGGCAAGTAGGGGTGGAGGAACTAAATGGGAGCAAGGGCAGGAGGTCTTGTAGTGGAGGCAGCTGGGGTTAGAAATTTCAGAGGTGGACCATGCCTGTTACTGACATGTTCAGCCTGTGACACTGGAAGGAGGGTTCGGCTGCAAACCTAAGGTAGTTGGGGCCATATTCTTTTTTCTTTTTTCCGTTCTCTCTCTCTCTCTCTCTCTCTCTCTCTCTCTTTCTCTCTCTCTCTGTTTCTTTTTTAGTTTTTTTTGAGACAGGGTCTGGTTATATACCTTGGGCTGGCCTTGAATTCATGATCCTCTGGCTTCAGCCTCCTAAGTGCTAGAATTATAGGTGTGTACCACTACATCTGGCTACAGCTCATAATTTTTTTCACATTAAAGTCATCCTAGATGATAGTTGGATCAAGAGGAGAACAGAAATCCCAGTGCCTCCTCTCCACACCAGGATTGCCTCTTTCCACACTCCATTTTCTAGCTGCACTAAAGGGAAGAACAATGATGGAACTAATTGGCTAGAACCCAAGGCATTTGATGTGCCAATTTTAATTGAGGAGTAACAAACCTACACAACTTCCTACTTCCTGCCTCCATGGGAAACTAGACTGAAGTCAGTCTCTGTTTCTTCAGTTTTGTGTATCTTGCTGGGAAAATTAGATATCCTGGGCTGAAGCCCAGTTTAATACATCCTCATTCTACATGGCTCCTCTGCTTACCTTTGATCTCACATTTTCCTACCAAAATTCACATGGTTCTTGGGTTATCTACTATCCCATGTGATTCTTAATAATGCTTTGTCCAGGTGGTAGACATTTGGAGACTTCAAATTTCTGCATCCATTCTGAGTGTCTTTTGATGTTTTCCATTTGAAATTTCATTGCCAATCCATCAGCTTCTCACACGATTGCATTTTAATTCTCAGAAAAAAGAAATGCCTCCCATTACTATCTCATTATACTCAACTTTTGCAAAGGCATGACAGGTAAGAATTATTTGTCTGACTGTTTTTCTGTTTTCTGCAGTGGCTTGACTTTCTGCTTTTCTTTTTTGGTATGGTCTAAACTCAATTAGTTTCCATCCCTATGATGTTAATTGGGTAGCCTCTATGTTGAATATTTTGGAGACTTTCAAGTATTTAAATTTAAGTCTCTAGTTGATGTCTGTAGACCTGGTCTCTGATTTCAGCTCCACTAACCTACTTATTGAATACTAACTATAGACCACAGGTTGTGTGTTTCACATCCAACATTTCATTTAATCCTGATTATACAATGGGTCATTTGGTTCCTTGCATAACTATCTTGTTTTGCTAGTTACCCTGTTGCTATGTGTATTTGTCTAACAATGTATAGAGAGTCTTTTATAGACCCAAGAAAATTTCTATTACCTGCAGCATAATTTCTTGGCCAAATGCTTGCTGGTCTTCTTATATGTTCACCCAATTCTAAATCAGAGGAAAGAGAAGAGAGAGATAAAGGTATACAGGTAGGAAGTATAGTAGGCTTCTATAAATGAGTGTCAGCCAAATGCCTTACTTTAATTGTTTTAGGAATATTGATACTCAAGCAAATATACAAATAATTCCTTTCCTTCTCCTACCTCCCAGTTTCTCTTACTATCAAAAATAAAGGACATTCTTTAAGAATTTCATTTGGGGTTGAAGTGATATTACATTTTTAAAATGTGTTTATTCGGTTTCTTTCTATAGAAATCATAGTGGTGAACATTTTAGACAATGAGATGAACTACAGGGATTTCAATGGATTGCAAAGCTGGAAAAAAATTTATCAGCATCTCCTTTAATAAAAAGCCATGTTTATATTTGGTTGAGACTTTAAAGGAAAGAGACTTTTAGAGAAATCCTATTGATTTTTTTACTTAATAATACAAGAAAAATGAAGGTAGATTGCTAGGCACAAGTTGCTTTGATAATTATGAAAGGATAAAAATATTCAGATCAGCACAATGTTGAACCATATCCAGTAGTGATTATTGATTCATAAATGCAAACCAAATCAAAGCCATTAGGAAATTTAATTACTCCCTGACAGTTTTTCCCCCATACATATTATGTAAACAAACAGCATTTCACTTAGCTTAGAAAGCTTTGTTTTAAAGCAGCTTTTGGTCTTACTATTGTAATTTACTTTTTATCCAGTTTTCCAGCTGGATTATTGCTTTTAAAAAGTACTAAAAGTTGTATTGTATGATTTTTGCATCAGTCAGGTTTAGGTAGAAACATGTGCAACATAGTTCTAGGGCCAAATTTTTATTCTAACAAAAGTCTAAGAGGCAGTTGCTGAAGGGATTGTCATTGTTTTTTTATGAAACTGAATTTTTATGAAAGGTATTGGCATTTGATGGGTTATGCAAGCTTCTTAGAAGTTATGTTACAAAAAGAGAAACTATACTGTGGGATACTCATCAAAAATACTCATGATGAACTGATACAGAAAGTGGAAAACAAAAGCTAGCATAACTCATATATACTGTATTAGTCTGATGCAAAAAATGACTGTTTTGTTCACCTGTGTTATTAGTTTTGTCTATTCAGTTTTTAGTGATTAAATGAAGAAAGAAGCCAAGTATGGAGGTGCATGTGTGTAATTCCAGCACTTGAGAAGCTGAGGCAGAAGTGTCTTGAATTTGAGACTGGCCTGGGCTTCCTAGTGAGACTCTGTCCAAAAAAAAAAAAAAAAAAAAAAAAAAAAAAAAAAAAAAAAAAAAGAAAAGAAAAGAAAGAAAAAAGGAAAACCTAGAAAACCTAGGCAACACACCATAAATGATAAGTTAATCTAAGGCAAATTTAAATTTTTTAATAAGATGTTTAGTTATATTAATCAATTTGGTTAGATTGCATAGATAAAATTTGAATAAAAACTTCATTTTTATGTAATGAGAAAACCAGGTTAAATGTGATAGTTTTATTTTTATTTTATTTTATTTTATTTTATTTTTTGCGGTACTGGGGGTTGAACCCAGGGCCTGGCGCCTGACGCTCTGCAAGTGCTGGACCACTGAGCTGCACCTCAGCCCATTTTTTTTACTTTTTGAGACAGGGTCTCGCTAAATTACACAGATTGCCTCTGGTTTCGAACTTGCGATCCTCCCGCCTCTGCCTCCCAAGCCGCTGGGATTACAGGCATGCGCCACCATGCCCGGCCATAGTTTTATTTCTTTACTCACATATTTCCCATTGATTATGTTAACTGGTAAGCAGAGTTTGTATTATACACATAGATGAAATTTTAAATCACAGGGTCAATGTCATCTGTAAATAAGGATAGTTTGACCTCTTCTTTCCCTATCTATATTCCTTTCTTTCTCTTGCCTGATTGCTCCGGCTAGGACTTCAATCACAATATTGAAGAAAAGAGGAGAGAATGGATATCCATATCTTGTTCCAGATCTTAGAGGGAATGCTTTCAATTTTTCACCACTTAATATGATGTTGGCTAGAGGTTTGTCACAAAGGGCTGCCTTTATGATGTTGAGATAATGTTCCTTCTGTACCTAATTTCTTCAGGACTTTTATCATGAAGGGATGTTGCACTTTGTCAAAGGCCTTCTCAATATCCATTGAGGTGGTTGTGTGGTTTCTGTCTGCAATCTAATTAGAGTAATTTTCCATATTTCTAGGTTTTAGGCATGTAGTTGCTTAGTGTCAAGTATGAGGTTTGATTAAAAAATATGGTCAATGTTTAAAGGAAAAAAGTTATTGCAGTAAAAGACACAATGCCATTATTCCTCCTCAGAATACTACCTCTGGCTTTCAACATACTTATCCTGTCATTCTTGACACTTTCTGAAGCAGTTGTGGAAATCCTCTTTCATGAGCATCTTTCGTTTCATCCTCAGTTGTGACAATGCTCCGTGTCACGCATTGCTTCTGGTATGGCAATTTCTGTTACATAAAGACATTACAGTGTGTCCTCATCTATCTTATTCACTGGACCTGACACTATTTGACTTCTGGCTGTTCCCCAAAGTCAAAATGACCACGAAAGGTAAACTTTTTGAATTGGTTCTCGGGATATTGAGGCAGCCACAACAGCACAACTAAAGACACTCATGAAAGACAACTTCCTAAATTGCTTCAAAGAGTGGCAAGAATGATGGGATAATCATGTTTGAAGCCAGGGGGAGTATTTTAGGAAAATTAATGGCAAGATGGGCTGGGGTTTAGCTCAGATGATACAGTGCTTGTTCTGCATACTTTGAGGCCCCTGGTTTAATCCCCAGCCCCACAAAAATGGGAGAAGAACTTGGCAGCCCACTCCCCAAACAATCAGCCCGTGAAAACCCTGTGGACATACATAGGGTTGCTATGAGTTGGACCAGACTTGATGGCACCTAACAACAACAACAATGGCAATACATCTTTTACTGTAATATTTTTTAAAATTGAAACATTTATTGTATCTTTTGATCACACCTCATAGCTCAAATATTTAATTCAATGTTATAATCTTGGAAAACTATGAGTTTAGATAAAGTAGTTTCTAAACTAATATAGAATTAGAATCTAGGTGATACTATATGAAGATAGTAATGAGCACTCAAGTGCTATTTTTGTTTGCTTGTTTTGCTTTGTTTTACCTTTTTTTCCAGTTAAAAAGAAATGAAGTCTGTCTTTACTAGCAGCTGGAAAAATGATTAGGGTTTGGGAGGATAGATGGATTAGAAGCCTTGTACAGAGATACTTAGCATGATAATGAGGATATGACTGGTCATACCTTAATTTCCTAAATGGATTCTAGGCATTATTTAAAAACGAAACAAAATGAAACAACACATTCTTTGTTGTTAAGAAGAGAACTTAAGCTCCAGCTGCCCTTATCACAGTATTATCCTGCATTTCAATGAAACTCAGAAGTATGTGCAAGAGTGAAAGATTGAGTGGTGAAGGTGGGTGAGGGTGCAGATGCTTGTGACCCAAAATAGGTTTCAAGTAGACAAGCCTTAGTTTTGAGAGACAAGAGAGAGTTTCCAAATAGATTATTTGTGAGATTTCAATAAAGCACTATATAACTGTGCAGTGGGGGTGGCTACTGATGAGAAACACATCTTTTTTTAAAAGCCAGAGATGATTCTAGCTACTACTCAAAAACATTTAAATATTTTAAGACACTTCAAATACAATAGAAGTTATAAAAAGTTATATAGGTATCCATATACTTGTCCTTGAGATTACATATATGTTTTATTGCTGGATTTTCTTAGTATTTCATATATAGGTGTATATGTATGTATATGAAACTAAATCCTATCCATCCTACTCCTTCTTGACCTGCTTTTAGCAGGATAGCCTCACTCCTAAATTAGGTGTGTAGCATTCCTACGTATGTTATTTTGTGTTTATTAATACTGTTTGCTTTTGAATCTAATCTATACCCTTTCAATGGTTTTACAGGGCTAAAAAATCAGATGCAATTTAGAATTGTGTGTGGATTAGATTCATAGTTGAGAGCTGATTTTTGGGAAAATTATAGAACCACTGTATAAGTTGTAAAAACAATACAATACAATAATTTATTATCATTATTATGATTTATTATTCAGCACACTCATTGTCGTCACTCATAACTGAAATATTATCAGTGCTCTCTATCATGTACTATAATATTTATTCACTAACCCTGTGGACAAGGAATGGTTAAAGAAAAGGAGCAGATTAAAACCATGAACTAACCACCCTCTCTACCTAACCCCAATACTATAGGCCACAGAAAGAAGCCCTTCCAGTGAGGCTTATTTATTTATTTATTTTTGGTCTTTTTTTCCTTTCTTCCTGTTGTGCTAGGAATTGCACAAATGTAGTTAATTTATAAGATATAAATCTTTTGTTTGAAATAAATATTCTTCCAGCATATAATTAGTACTTGTACTAGATGTTAACAGTATCTTTTGATGTAAAGATTCTTTGTTTAGTAAAGTCCAATATATCAATATTTCTTTTATGATTAATTCATTTTATATGTTAAGGTTTGTCTTGCTTTAAATCAAGAACATAATCTATTCTGTTTCTTTTATAAACTCAATTGTTCTGGCTTTCTTAGGTTTATAACTATTTCCAATTTAATTTTTTCTATGATTATAATACTTATATATCATTTATAAATGTTCCAGCACCATTTATTGAAAAGACTAGTCTTTTAACTGAGTTGAATTAGCACTTTTGTTATAAATCAAGTGACTCTGAGTGTGTTACAAATTTTTATGTACTATATTTCAGTTTTTCTACCACTCAATATATTTTTCCTTGAGTGATGCTTTAAAATTTCCAAAGATTTCCACTTTGCAATAATTTTTACTTAAATATTTAAGGCTATCTTGCTAAATACATGTAAGTTCAGAAGTATTATATCTTCCAGGCAAATTAATCCCTTCATTCACTTAACAAACTTTAGTGTATGGCAGACATTTTCTTCGTGGGACAATGGATATATTAACGAATAAAAGGAAAAAAAAAAACCTGTTTACGTGGAGGACACATTCTACTGACCAGAGAAAGAGAATAAACAATGAAAAGTGTATGGATGCGTTTGCATATATATACATATACACATATGCATATATGAAAACATGTACATGTGCATTTATGGCGATGTGCATGTGTATGTTACATGCATATGTTAAGGGCACTGTGGAGAAATGGAAAGACAGTATTTTTGGAGGGTGATGCTTACAATTTTAATTAATTAATTAATTTTGCAATGCTGGGGGCTGAACGTAGGGCCTCACACATGCTTTGCAAGTGCTCTATCACTGGGCTGCACTTTAGCCACTCTCAAGTTTTTTTTTTTTCCCATATTGAGACAGGGTCTCACTAAATTACACAGGCTGCCTTTGGCTTTGAACTTGTGATTCTTTTGCCTCGGCCTCCAGAGTTGCTGGGATTATAGGCATGAGCCACAACACCTAGCCAGTGTTTGCAGTTTTAAATAGTGGGAGCAGAGAAAGTCCTACTTGGTGTATTTCAACAAAGTTTGAAGCAAGTAAGAGTATTTGTCGTGTAGTTATCTGGAAAAAGACTCTTGGCAGAGAGCATAGCAAGTGCAAATGCTTTGATATGCACAAAAGTAGTAAGAAGTCAGTGTGGTGAGATTAGAGTATGAGACAAGCAATTAGAGACAAATTATAGAAAGAATGGGGTAAAAAGTTTGAGTCATGTCTTGAGAACCATCTTAATGCCTTTGGAATTTTATTGTGAGTGAAATGAGAATCCACTGGGAGATTTTGAGCAGAGGAGTGATATGATTTTTTTTTTCTGTTTTAATAGCATCATTTTGGATGCTGGATTGAAAATAGACCAAAGGGGAGATAGGGCAGTAGTATCTGACCTTCAGGAAGCTATCATCATAATGAAGGGAGGGATAGATTTGGACCAAAATGATAGGATTGGAGACAGTGAGAATTGGTCTAGCTCTGGAAATTTCTTTTGAAGACAGAAAAAATTATTTGCTGATGATTTGGACTTACAAGGTAAAAGAACAAAATGTCAAGGGTGACTTCAGCTTTTTGGCCTGAGCAAGTTTTTTTTTTTCCTCTACTGTGTTATGTCCTATACCTAATTATTTAGTTTTGCCTTAAAGTCTATACTAAATTATATTAATGCTGCTAAGTATTTGCATTTTGTTTTCAGAATTTCTGTGGCCTCTCTTGACCAGCTGATAGCTGGATTTCCTTCTTTTAATCCATATTCACATCTTATAAATTTTACTAGATTAGCCTATCTATGTTTATAGTTATTAGTGTTACTCATTTATCTCACCTTTTGTGCTTCCTACGTATCATTCTTTTCTTTTGCTTCTGCTTTCCCCCATACTTTCTACTGTATTACTTTTCTTTATATTTTTGCTTTCCTTTTAGCATTTTGGAAGATATTTATCTTATATTTATTCTTTTAGTGGTTACCCTTAAATTTGTAACATACTGTTCTGGATTTGACAAAGTCAAAATTAATCAGTACCTCTCTATTATTCTCAAGACATATCGGAACAGAACATGCTTGGATCCTAATTCTTCCCTCAATTTTGTATATTATTATTTTAAACTCTTCATTATGGAATTTTTCATATGTTCAAAAAATCATGGAAAAGAGTATTTGTAGACAATAAACCTCATATACTCTTCGCTCAGCTTCATTAATCACCAGTGTATTCCCATTCTGTTTCATCTATATTCATTTTTCATTTCCCTCCACATCTTCCACTTATCATTTCAAGAGAGATGGATAGATATTTTTATATTGGACTTTTGAGAGAGTCTCACTGTGCAGCCCAGGCTGTCCTGGAACTCAGTATGTAGCCAGGCTGGCTTTAAACTTGCACTGATCCTTCTGCTTCAGTCTTCTAAGTGCTGGAATTACAGGCAGGTGCTGCCATCTTTGGCTTTGTTATAGTATATTTTAAAGCAAATCCAAGACATATCATTTTAGGTGTAAATAATTGTATATGTTCTCTAAGAGACAAATGCTCCACTATTTTAGTTCCACCTTGTGTACATCTCCTCAAATTAGTTATTATTTTTTTATGCAGTGATGCTTATTTAGATTTACCTAAACCAGAATGCTCCTTGGAAGCAAGAATGGCTAGATTGCGTCTTACACATTTTGGACATGTAGTCAGGAGAGATCAATCCCTGGAGAAGGACATCATGTTTGGGAGAGTGGCAGGTCAGCGAAAAAAAGGAAAACCCTCCACCAGATGGATTGACACAGTGTCTATAACAATGGACTTAAACATAAATAAGATCGTGTGCCTGGCACAGAATCGGGAAGTGTTTTGATCTGCTCTACATAGGGTCGCTATGAGTCAGACACGACTCAATGGCACCTAACGACAACAACAAAATGTTTACCAATTGTATTGTTCATTTTTGCAATTTACATGCCATTCATTCATTGTGGCTTTATTTCTTTCTTCCTAAACTGCATTTGGTTTATGGCCCTTTTTAAGAAATGTAAAAGATTTTGATCTGTGAACTCTGAGATTTTTTTTTCTCAATTTTTTAATTTGTACCTCTTGTTGAATAATATTTTGTTGATGGTTATTTTCCACAACATTTTGGATTTATATCCCCATTGCCTTCCAACCTCTACTGCTGCCAAAGTGAGATCAGCTATCTGGTTGTTGTCTGTATTATGTTCTGCCTATTCCCTGCTATGTTTGTAGCCAGGGATTTGTACTTTGTTTATCTTAGGCTGTTTGAAGCTGACAATTCAGGGATATAATCGATTCTGAAAAGTTCTCACTATTATCTTTTCAAATTGCCTTTCTCTTTGAATCCTCTTTTAGAAACTCTTATTTAAATAAAGTTGGACTTTCTTACTTGGTTTTCCATGGTTTTTAACTTTTTCACAATGATTTCTCTCTCTGAGATACAATAATTTTCTCAGACTTGCCTTTCAGTACTCCAAATTTGAGGAGATGTACTAATTTGAGGAGATGTACATAAGGTGGAACTAAAATAGTGGAGTGTTTGTCTCTTCAAGAACATATACAATTATTTACACCTAAAATGGTATGTCTCAGGTTTGCTTTACAATATACTATAACAAATATATTATAACAACTATTTTTTTTTCAACTGTAGATTTCTTTCTTAAAGCCGTATGGATTTACAGACAATTGGAGATTACCCATTTATTTCTACAGTGCCTTAGTTTTTAAGGTAGGGTGACTAAACTCTTCTTTTGGCACTTTAAACCTGCTGTCCTTACATTCTCTTTAGATCGTCTTTCCGTTGTAGGTCTATTCCTCCTGTTTGTCAGTTGACTCTCTCTTGTGGTAGTTTTATTGCCAGGTGATTGAGACACATTTTTAGAAGAGATTTATTTGCTGCTTTTTTTGTTTGTTTATTTTTCCTTGGTGAAAATCTCCCCTTGAATCCTAGGATGTGGAGGAATTCCTCCAAATAAGTTTGGTGTTTGCTTCTGCCACATAATCTAGAGACACTACTGATCCAGAGATGATTTTTGTGTTAATTTCTTAGAGTTCTTCAGACTACAAAGGTAGAAGAAATTAAGTTTATAAATCTGTGCAGTTTAGAACCCTGGTTTTAAATATATCAGTGAGTACTTTACTTGGAGGGTTTACTCCAGTGTTAAATATGTTTCCCTGTTGTCTTACTATATAGATTTCAAAATGAATGAATTTCCAGAATTCTTAGTGTTTCATATTATGCTCCAAAAGAAATTTGTAGTTATCAGTAAATATATACCAGAAAATATACAATAAGGAAAACAAAAATTACCTATTATCCTACCACCATTGACAATCACCTTAAAGTTCTGTATTTAAAGTTATATATTTTGTATACATATCCATAAAAAAATAGACTACATAGTACATTTTAATTTGACTGTTTTTTCACTGAAAAATATAATTTAATCAAAATAATATTTTTACTTATGTGAATGCTATTTACTAAAATATTTATTTCACTTAAAAAATAACACAAAAATTTTGCATAACTTTAAATATCTTTCTATGACATAGTTTTAGTTGGAGTGATTTTGCTTTCACAAGGGACATATGGCTATGTCTGGGGACATTTCTAACTGCCATAAATGGGAAATGCTACTGGGACATAGTAGGCCGTGTTGTTAGGTGCCATCAAATTGGGAACAAATCACGGTGACCCTATGTATATCAGAATGAAACACTCCCTGACACTGTGCCAAACACATGACTTCTTTATGTTTAAGCCCATTATTGTAGCTACTGTGTCAATCCATGTAGTTGAGGTTCTTCTTCTTTTTGATTGACCATCCACTCTTCTACACATGATTTCCTTTTCCAGGAGTTGGTCTCTTCTGACAACATGTCAAAAATATGTAAGATGCACCGTAGCCATTCTTGCTTCCAAGGAGCAGTCTGGTAGCACTTCTTCTAGGACAGAAGTTCTTTTGGCAGTTGGTTCTTTTGGCAGTCCATGGAATATTAAAAATTTGTCTCCAGCACCATAATTCAAAAACATTAATTCCTCCCCATTTCCATTATTCAATGTCCAAATTCCACAATTATATGATGCAGCTGCAAATACCATAGCACGAGTCAGGCATACTTTCATGACATCTTTACTTTGCAACACTTTAAAGAGGTCTTTTGCCACAGACTTCCCAATGCAATGCATCCTTTGATTTCTTGACTGATACTTCTGTGGATGTTGATCATAGAACCAAGTGAAGCAAAATCTTGGACAACCTCAGTCTTTTCTCCATTTCTCATGAAACTGCTTACTGACCCAGTTGTAAGGATTTTTGTTTCATTGATGTTGAGGTGCAATCCATATCGAAGGCTGTGTTCTTTGGTCTTCATCAGTAAATGTTTCAAATCCTCTTCACTTTCAGCAAGGAGAGTTGTGTCATCTGCATAATGCAGGTTGTTAATGAGTCTTCCTCCAATCCTTATGCATGTTCTTATTCATGAAGTCCACCTTCTTGGATTATTTGCTCAGCATCGAGACTGAAGATATATTGTGAAAGGATACAGCCCTGACACACACCATTCCTGATTTTAAACCAAGCAGTTTTTTCTTCTTTTCAAATGACTGCCTGCTGGTCCATGTACAGATTCCTCATGAGTACAATTATGTGCTCTGGTGTTCCCATTCTTTCCAGTGTTATCCATAATTTATTGTGATCCACACAGTAAAATCCCTTTCCATAGTTGATAAAACATAGACATCTTTCTGGTATTCTCTGGTTTCAGCTAATATCCATCTGACATCAACAAAGATGTCCTTGGTTCCATGCCCTCTTCTGCATCTGGCTTGATTTTCTGGTAGTTCTCTGTTAATATACTGCTGCAGTAGCTTTTGAATGACTGTTAGCGAGATTTTACTTGTGCAAAATATTAATGATATTGTTCGATAATTTCCACCTTTGAATGGGTCCCCTTTTTTGGAAATGGGCACAATTTTGGATCTCTTCCAGTCAGTTGGCCAGGTAGCTGTTTTCTAAATCTCTTGGCATAAGCAAGTAAGCACCTCCAGTGTTGCACTGTTTATTGAAACATCTCTATTGGTATTCCATCAATTCTTGGAACCTTGTGTTTCATCAGTACCTTCAAGGTAGCTTCCACTTTGTCCTTTAGTACCCTTGGTTCCTGATTATATGCAACTTCTTGAAATGGTTGGTCATCCACCAATTCTTTTTGGTGTAATGACTCTGAGTATTCCTTCCATCTTCTTTTGATGTTTCCTACATCATTTTGTATTTTCCTTATAGAATTCTTCCATATTGCCACTTGAGACTTGAATGTTTATTTAGTTTCTTAAGCTTGAGGAAAACAGAGTCTGTTCTTCCCTTTTCATTTTCTATCTCTGGCTCTTAGCACTTGTCATAATATTTGATTTTGTTTTCTTGTGCTGTCCTTTGAAATCGTCTATTTAGTTCTTTAACTTTGTCATGTCTTCCTTGTACTTTAGCTGTGGTGTGTTCAAGGGCAAGTTTCACGTAATTTGTTTTTTTCTTTTTTTCCTGTCTTTTTAATAACCTTTTGCTGAGTGATATATTTGATGTCATGCCACAACTCATCTGATTTTTGATCATTAGTTTTTAATGCATCAAATTTGCTCTTGAGGTGGTCTCTGAACTCAGGTGGGATATACTTAACTCAAGGTCTTACCTTGGCTCTTGTAACTTGTTCTAATTTTCTTCAGTTACTGTTTGAACCTGCATATGATGGTCTGATGCACAGTCAGCACCTTGTCTTGATGTGACTTTTGATTTTGAGGTTCTCCATTGTGTCTTTCCACAAATGTAGTCAATGTCATTTCTGTATGTTCCATCTATGTAGTAGGTTGTTGTTGGTTCCAGTACCCCAAAATGGAATGGACTTGTTCAGATTAAGTATCTGGCAGAAGACTCAACCTCGAAGCATGAGAAGTTGAGCACTTTCCATTAGGCTCTGCCCCTTTATTGGGTTTCTTTACATAACTTATGTAGATATGAAGTTTCCCCTGAGAGTACAAACTGAGACAGAGCTATCTGCATAAGTCATGTAAATGTAAAGCTTATCTTCAAAGTATACAAAGTACAAAACAAGTAAAAAAACCATCCAACGTTTGTCAGCGAATCTGTTTGTTAGGTGCAGTCAAGTCCAGTCTGACTCAACGACCCTTATAGGATTTTCAATGGCTGACTGTTTTGGGATTGCCTTGGGAGTGGATTGCCATGTCCTTCTCCCATTTTTGTGGTGCTGGGAATTAAATTCGGGACCTCAGAGACTGCAGAGTGGATCTCTACTAACTGAGCTAAATCTCAGCCCCAGCAAATCTGTAATGAACATCTACTCTTAGCATGTATAGCTTCCCTGTAACTTGGAGTAGGTAAACACCATTTGTGAGACACATGGGAAACATCTCCTATGGATGTTACCATTCCAATTTGACAGGTTAGCTCCATAGGCTGTCTTAGCTATTCAAATAATGGCCAGGGCTTGTTCACATGTGGATGTTACTTTTCCAGTGGGGCAGATTACCTCTGCAGGCTGTCTTAGATATTCAAATAAAGGCCAGGGCTTGTTCTGACCCTCATATCTACATATTTAGACTGCAACCATACCACTGTGGCATCTGATCCTGTCAGATCTTGGAAGCTAAGCAGGGTCAGGCCTGGTTAGTACTTGGATGAGAGACCACCTGGGAACACCAGGTGTTGTGGGCTTGGGAGAAAAACCCAGAAACCCATTCCCCAAAACAATATGCCATTGAAAACCCTATGAATAGCAGAGAAGCACTGACAAGAGTGTTTTGAGTGTTTTACCTGTTGTAAGTAGGGTCACAACGAGTTGGACACTGACTCAACTGTACCTAACAACAGCACATGTTCCATCTGGTGAATTCCATGTGTATGTTGCCATTTATGTTGGTGAAGAAATGTATTTGCAATGAAAAGGTCATTGGTCTGACAATTCTATCATGTGATCTCCAGCATGTAGTAGGTAGAAGCCAGGAATGCTGCAAAACATCTTACAATAAACAGGATAGCCCCCACAACAAAGAAAGAATCAACTTCAAATGCTAATACTGTCAAGGTTAAGAAATTGATCTACAACATCATTTTTTAAAAACAACATCTCACTTTGTAGTTCAGACTGGCCTGGAACTCACTATCCTCCTGCCTCAGCCTTGTGATTGCTGAGATTACAGGAGGGCACCTCCACACCCAGCTTGCAACATCATTTTAATGCATACTAATAAGATTGTTCTGGCAATATCCTGTGGTCTAACCATCATGATACTCAGTGATAAAAAACGTTATTACATTTATTATAAAGTTTTGTAAGTTTGTATTATTTGTTAAGCAATAACATTCTATTTTTGAGTATTAATCATCTCTTTATGATGTTCAAGTAGTCTTTGTGCTCTCTAAGGATCCCATTCTCTGTTTGGTGACAACTTGGCCCTCAATTACTGTCTGATGATAATTGTAAAGATCATTAGCCATACTGAATAATGGGAATGAAAGTTCTTTTCTATTTCTTAGTGGGTTTCATGATCTGAACTTAAATTACACTTTTCTAGCCTTACATCAATATCTATAAGGTGAGCATACTAATATTTAGGTTGCATGGGATTTGTTAGAATTTGAGAGAGTGTGGGTAAAATGCCAAGTACTACTTGGTAATTAACCATTGTTAGTATAGCGATGGAGCATGTGTCCTTTTGGGCACCTGTATGTGGAATACCTTGACTAATATTTAGTTCCCAATAGGCAACTAAAAGACAGGTATTAGTGAGTCAGACTGCTGGTGTGTAAAATACTTCCTTCAGAGTGAGTTATGTTCTTCAGGGAATTGTAGCCCCTTCTTCAGACAAGAGGGACACCATTTAGTGCACTGAAGCAGCAATAGACTAGTAGCCTGAAAGCAATACTAAATGAGTATTACATAGCAGCACGTAATTTGAAACTTGAAATTGTCAAGCAACATATCTTCATGAGAAAATCACCTAACAGGGCTGGCCTGGGGCAATATTGTGAAACAGGAAAGGCTGATTTCTCGTCTTTTCCTTCCACACTACTCAGAGCCAAGCATACAGTCACTCTGGGGAAGCTGCTTTGTATCTTGTTCTTGGAGAATGTTAATTCTATGCCAAATGTCATAGTATGCATGCTGATTGATAAAAATTTCCTCTATGTTTTAGCTAATAGAAGCCCTAATGGTGGTGGTTGTTAGATGTTGTTGAGTTGGACTCACAGTGATGCCATATACAACAGATGAAACACTACCTGACACTGTGCCTTACCTGGCACTATGCTAGTGCTTCTCTGCTATTCACAGAGTTTTTGATGCCTGATTGTTTTGGGAATGGGCTACTGGGTCCTTCTCCTAAGCCTACAAGTGCTTGGTATTCCCAGGCAATCTTCCATCCATGTATTAACCAGGCTCAACCCTGCTTAGCTTCTGAGATCTGACAAGATTGGATGTCAAGGTAGCCTGGCTGTAGATACATATTAATTACTCTTCTAAAAATCAACAAGGCCTTAGAATTCAGAAGACTGGGTTTTTGGGGAAATTACAGGCAATTGAAGCCACACTAAGACATAGGAGAATCTTTCTGCCTCTTTCTAAACCATTTTGTGGTTTGTTATAAGGTTGCTTTGTTATAAGTTTGTTATAAGTTGCTGCTTTGTTATAAGGCTGTTTGACTTTTGAGATTATAAAGAAATTTTGAGGATCACTTTGAAGAACTGTAGCATAATTGCAAGGACCATATTTGTATTTTAATTTACAGAGCACTTTTCATGTCCAAGATACTGGTCTTGTCAGTTTTTCATGTATTAGTACCTCAGCAAGTACCCATATTTATACATAATAGTCATATTTGTACATAATAGTCTTTAAATATGAGAAAATCACAGTGCTCCACCAGAAAAGGCAACTGCTTCTAGAACCTATTGATGGTGTAATATCATAAAAGTTGTCCAGTGAAAAATAATTTTGTGTGTGTAGTATTTGCAAGGAAAAACATTGGTGTTGGTGTTCACAAATTGATATGCTTTCGTACCTGGAGAATTGGAACCATAGTTCACAGAGATTCTTAAATTTCCCCAAAATGACATGCAATAATTTCCTTAATTCTTCTTAAGAATATTTTAGAACTTTGGCATAATGTTTCTAAAGTTGGCAAAAGATGATCTATAGTGGCAAAATATACTTTTCTTCTCTCCATGTTTGGGATGGGTTATTTTCACATGTTAAGTGAAACAAGATCTTGACTGATCCAGTCTGTTTCAAAAAACAGGTCAAGGTTTTCTGACATTCCTCTGAGAGCTAGAGGAAACAGGCAGTCTTGAGAAAAATTGAGATGTCAGTCCTTTCTCTTTTACATGGGAAAAATACAGCAAGTCTGGTTAGTATCTCAAAATCTGAAGACTCACAGTGTAGGAGAAAACTCTGCTTTAGATGCTTATAATGCCCCCACTCTTTCAGGAGGAACATAGACTTCTGAGCTCAGATCTTGACTGGTATATGAACAGGATGACATGCATTCTTGATTTTCACAGGGTCACTTTTATAGCTCAGTGCCTATAGGGCAGAATACAAAACAGGACCAGAATGCCCTGGAACAGCTGTCCTTAAAATATCATTTTAAATGTTCCAAGGAAAAACTCTGTTTATGATAGAGATAAAACCTCAGCAATGCTTATGAATAATACTCATTCAAATGGCACCAAATAAAATTTGTCTGACTGTAGTTTATGGTAAGCAGTGAGACCCTAAGTGGAGCAGTACTGGGCGATAAAGTACTTTGGAAAACAAAATGGCAGCCTGGATCTCTGGCCACACTGTAGGGCCCTTCAGGGCAGAAAGTATATATTGTTTACTTTACCTCATGTAGAGCAGCCCTTAGACTGGGCTCTTCATGTGTTTGGCACTCAACAATTTGTTGAGTGGACAAGTGAAAGATACCATTGACTACACTGACAAATGACTGTCTTCGGGACACATTATTTAGGGCTATAAACATTGTCCTGTGGAGTTCTGGGTAGATCCAAAATCTCTGCCTTTTCACTCCGTGGAAGGTCAGGGAAGACATAGTTCATTTTGTGACTAGAAGGTATCAATACACTTTGCTCTGGACTGAATTAAGTTCCTGACAAGAATGTCTGCATGCAATTTTTTTGTACTGTATAAGTGCTATATAAGTACATTGATAATGTATCTATATCATTTTTTATCTTGATGCTTCTTGAACATAATTTCCTTAAAAATAACATTTGGGACTTGCCCTGTTACACTGAGAGATAATGTTGTGTAATGGATAAAAAGGGACTCTGGGACAGACTGGCTGGGCTAGAAGTTCCCACTCTGTCAATTATCCTGTGTGATCTGAGCAAGTTACAGCAACTCTCAATGTCTTAGTGAACTCATCTGAAAAAAATGGGATTATAGAGTTATCATGAGGATGAAACAAAGTTAATGTACATAAATCACCTATATGGCATATGGTCAATTCTCACTAAAAAATGGCCATTTGACAGAACCTTGCTCTTATATTTTATAATAGAATAAGAGAACATGTACTTCTACTTAATGAGCACCTAGTCTATACTTGTTCTTTACATTACTTATTATGAAGCAAAGTTGAAAAAAGCACGTTTGTCTTGCATCCTATTCAAGGAGATGCAGTAACTGCAGTGCTAAAGTACTTATATTGGTTTCCAAAGCCCGTTGTAACAAATTACCACAAAGTTAGTGGCTTAAAAGAACAAATTTATTCTCTCATAGTCCAGTAGGTCAGAAGTCTGAAATTAGTTTCATTAGGGTGAAATCAATGGGTCATCAGGGCCACACTCTCATTAGATATTCTAGAGAGAAATTTATTTCTTGCCTCTTCCGGGTTCTTGGAGCTGTCAATGTTCCTTGACTGTAGCCACATCATTCCCAGCTCTATCGCCCTGGTCTCACTACCTTCTCTTCTGTGTGTATAAAATTTCCCCTAGTCTCTATCTTATGGGGATTTAAGACCCACCTAAATAATCTGGGAAAAATTTCCCATCTCAGTATCTTTACTTACACCTGCATAGACCAAATTTTGATCACATAGGGTAACATTCACAAGTTCTAGGGATTAGGGCATGGATATCCTTTGGAAGCTCATTTCTCAACTTACCTCAATATCCTATAAGGGTACTTTATACTATAAATTTTAAGGCTTTATAATCAGACTCAGTAAACTTATTAAAACATCTTCAAAATGGGATTCAACTGTGTGTTGTTGTTGTTTAGTGCAGTTGAGTCAGGTCTGACTCATAGTGATGCTATGTACAACAGAACGGAACATTCCCTAACTCTGTGCCAGTCATATGATCTGTTTTTTATGTTTAAGCTCATAGTTGCAACCACTGTGTTAATCCATCTAGTTGAGAGTTTTTCATTTTATCATTGACCTGCCACTCTCCCAAATAGGATGTCCTTCTCCAAGGGTTGGTCGCTCCTGACTACATGTCCAAAATACATAAGACACAGTCTAGCCATCCTTGCTTCCAAGGCACAGTCTGGTTGCATTTCTTCAAGGACAGATCTCTGTTGTTTTTTTGGCAGTCCATGGTATATTCAGTAATTTTCTCTAGCACCATAATTCAAAAGCATCAATTCTTCTCCTGTCTCCCTTATTCAATATCCATCTTTCACAAGTATATGATGAGACTGAAAATACCATGGCATGAATTATGCACACCTTTGGCTTCAATGTGACATCTTTACTTTTCAAGTCAAATGTCTAAATTACACTATATTTCAGCATTGAGTATTGCTAAATTTAAGTTAATCGTTATTCTTTTTCATTTTTACCCTTATTTTTAATCTGATTTAAAAAATTCTCATCCCATTTAAACATTGTTTATCCTTTCAGTCTACCATGTCATACTTCCAGCAATTCTCCAGTGTTGAAATGATTGATATTATCTTTATAAGGAGTTTTAAAAAATACTAAAAATACTTTCAGGACTTTTTTAATCTTTCAAGTGATTTAATGAGGAATTAGTCATTGTACTACAGAAAGGCTAAATATGGCTGTTGTGCAAAAAAACCTAAAGAATAAGAATGGGATATCTGGAGAATTATTATTTTTCTCCTTTCCATATTTTAACACTCATAATTTTGGAAAATGTTCTATCTATATGAAAATTAGACTAATATTTGTTTTCTGAGCTGTCCATATACAGTATAAGCATTAAAACACTGACATATGTTGGCTGACAAGATTGAAAGACAGGAGTGAAATACTGGCAATTAAAGAAGGGTGGATGAATGGCAAGAAATAGCTGATGAAGAGAAATGGTGCATTATTTATTAGATGAGTAGAAATTGGCAGCCTGGAAGAGATGAGAGCCCAAGTGATCATTGTCTTTGCAAAATTTTTGTTTTGTGTTACCTATTCTCCCACTACCTGCAGCGGTAGCCCTGTGGCATTTGATCCCATCAGATCTCGGAAGCTAAGCAGGGTTGGGCCTGGTTAGTACCTGGATGGGAGACCGCCTGGGAACACCAGAAGCTGTAGGCTTGGGAGAAGGACCTGGCAACCCCCTCCCAAAAATCAATCTGCCATTGAAAACCCTATGAACAGCAGAGAAGCACTGACAATAGTGTTTCCCCTGTTGAACAGAGGGTCGCTATGAGTCAGATACCGACTCCATACCGACTCCACTGCACCTAATAACAACAACAACAATTCTCCCACTGTCCTGTAATATTTGTCTACTTGAGAATGATCACAACTATAATTGTCATAGGTTATACCAAAGTGTCTTTCAAAAATTCTTGGTAGTCACAAGAATGAGTTGTAAACCAGGCATGGTGGTGCACGCCTATAATCCCAGTGACTTGGGAGGCAGAGGCAGGAGGATCTCAAGTTTGAGACCAGAGACAGTCTGCATAATTTCACAAGACCCTGTCTCAAAAAGTAACAAACAAACAAACAAATAAAATGGGCTGGGGGTGTAGCTCAGCGGTCCAGCACTTGCAAAGCACGCAAGCATGAGGCCCTGGGTTCAACCCTCAGTACCACCAATAAACACCAAAAAACAAAAAGCAAAAAACAAGAATGAATTGTGGTTATACCAGTTATCTGTAGATTACATATTATATAGTTTTCTATTTAAAAGAAAGAGGGAGAGAGAGGGTCAAGTAATGACTTTATCCTTACAGATGGATTTTAAAAATTGTAATATGGAGTGAAAACTTAGAAAAATATAATGGAACTGCAGTAAAAGTAAAAATAAACACATTGTCAGGTTCAGCTTATTTACCATTATGTGAGGGAAATGGAATTTTCTCTAGTTACTTTGAAGACATAACATTAGATTGGAAAAGAACAATAAAATGAGGTAAAACAGGAAAATAATTATCTCTGATATTCCCTGGGTATCCCTACATCAAGCATTGACTAGTAAGTGACTTTCTATTTTAAAATCCATCTGAGGACATAGAGAGAACTAAAATAACACATCAGTTCTCTGGTGAGAAGGGGTTCTATAAATGCAGGGAATAAATATTCATTAGATAATAGAAATGTTCCTTTAGATAAAGAATTCGCTATGTCAATTGAACAGTTCTTCACAGGATTATCATAAATAGATTAGATATCAGCAGATCTGATTTCTAAAAATACACTATTCACAAAAATGAGACAGACATTATTTCCATAGATGCTGTAGTTTTAAAAAAAAAACATGCATAAGCATATGCACAAAACCCACCACCCTTCACCTCCAATTTTATTACCATGACTCTCTAAGGTATCTATCTATCTATCTATCCATCATCCATCCATCCAGTATTCTATTTATCTTAGCTATTTTGAAACCATATTTGTTGAAAGGTTAGGATCTGAGAATAGTAGCCCAGAGCCCAATGTACCCTACACTATCAACCTACAATTGAAAATTCATAGTTTCACAAAATGTCAGAAGTTAAAGAGAAGTTATTGAGAGGTAGATCTCAATGAGTTATATCATCAGCCTAAAATAGTGAATCTATCAGCTTTTTCAGCATAAAAAACACCCCAAACCTCAGTCGCTCAAAATAACATTGTTGCCTTTTGATCTTATTTGCATCTTGTGGTGTGTATGTAGATGTGTGCACGTGTGGTTGTGTGTGTGAGAGGGAGGGAGGAGGGTTGTCCAAGTGTCTCTCTCCTCCTAGGTAGATCATGTTCTTTTGATAGTCATGGTGGAAGCCAAGAAGAACAAGCTTAACCATGTGAATGCATTGAACTCTTTAATTGTTTCAAATCTGCAATGGGAATTGCAATAATTGAGACATATGACTAAACCATTATGTGAGGGAAATGGTTTCTCTAGCTACTGTGAAGACATAACATTAGATTGGAAAAGAACAACAAAATGAGGCAAAACAGGAAAATAATTATCTCAGATGACAAGGACCAAATATTAATGAAGTAAAGACATTTTTCCCACAGGGGTGAGGTAAGGAGAATGAATATGTTTAAACCATAATCCTAATTACCAAAATAGAAAAAATTTTGCCATGCATATAAACAACAAGAAGAATGCCACCAACCATAGTATTTGTTGTTGTTTGTTGTTAGGTGCCATTGAGTCGAGTCTGA
Organism: Pedetes capensis; assembly: GCA_007922755.1. Lineage (NCBI taxonomy): Eukaryota > Metazoa > Chordata > Mammalia > Rodentia > Pedetidae > Pedetes > Pedetes capensis. Next base: position 81,722 of record VMDO01004646.1, on the reverse strand, counting down.
CTCATAGCAACCCTCATAGGATTTTCAATGACTAATTGTTTCAGGATTGCCTTGGGGATGGATTGCCACATCCTTCTCCCATTTTTGTGGTGCTGGGAACCAAACCTGGGACCTCAAAGACTTCAGAGTGACATTCTGCCAACTGAGCTAAATCCCAGCCCAAGCCAGAGTATCACATAGCACCAAATACATTTCCAATACTGCTTTGGCTACTAGAAGGAGCCGAGGATGTGTACACAGCAGGTAGCATTTTCTGGCATTCTTTGCAATCTTTCTTTCACCTTTGTGCTGTGACTAAGGAAGGGAACTATAGGGGGTGTTTATGTGTGGTAAAGGAATATACCACCTGAGTTTAGAGACCACCTCAAGAACAGGTTTGATGCATTAGACACTAAAGATTGAAGACCAGAAGAGTTGTGGCATGACATCAAAGATATCATTCGTGACAAAAGCAAAAGGTTATTAAAAAGACAGAAAAAAAGAAAAGACCAAATTACATGTCAAAAGAGACTGTGAAACTTGACCTGGAACATCAAGCAGCTAAACTAAAAGAAAGACATGATGAATTAAAGAATTAAACAGAAGATTTCAAAGGGCCATTTGAAAAGACAAAATCAAATATTATAATGACATGTACAAAGAGCTGGAGATAGAAAAACAAAAGGGAAGAACATGCTCTGTTTTTCTTAGGGTTAAGGAACTGAAGAAAAAATTCAAGCCTCAGGTGGCAATAGTGAAGGATTCTACAGGGAAAATATTAAATGATACATGAAACATCAAAAGAAGATGGAGGGAATACTCACTAATTGTGCTGAAAATAATTCATAGATGGCCAGCCTTTTCAAGAGGTTGTATATGATCAGGTACCAAGGGTACTGAAAAATGAAGTGGAAGCTGCCTTGAAGGCATTGGCAAAACCTGAAGTTCTGGAAATTGATGGAGTACCAATAGAGATGTTTCAACAAGCAGATGCAGCACTGGAGGTGCTAACATGTTTATGCCTAGAGATGTGGAAAACAGCTACCTGGTCAACTGACTGGAAGAGATCCATATTTGTGCCTATTCCTAAGAAAGGGGATCCAACCAAAAGTGGAAACTATTGAACAATATCACTACCACAGGTAAGCAAAATTTTGCTAAAGATCATTCAAAAGTGACTGCAGCAGTACATAGACAGGGAACTTCTGGAGAATCAAGCCAGATTCAGAAGAGTCTGTGGAACCAGGGACATCATTGCCGATGTCAGATGGGTATTAGCCCAAAGCAGAGAATATCAGAAAGATGTCTGTCTGTGTTTTATTAACTATGCAAAAGCATTTGACTGTGTGGATCATAACAAATTATGGATAATACTGTGAAGAATGGGAAAACCAGAGCACCTAATTGTAATTTGTACATGGACAAGTGGGCAGTCATTCGAATAGAACAAGAAAACACTACCTGGTTTAAAGTTGAGAAAGGTGTATGTCAAGGCTGTATCCTTTCACCATACCACTTCAATCTCTATCCTGAGCCAATAACCTGAGAAGCTGGGCTTTATGAAGAAGGATGTACCATCATGATTGAAGGAAGATTCATTAACAACCTGTGTTATGCAAATATTACAACTCTGCTTGCTGAAAGTGAAGATTTGCAACATTTACTGATGAAGATCAAAGAACACAGCCTACAGTATGAATTGCTCCTCAACATCAACTGTAAGCTCTTCATGATAAATGGAGAAAAGATTGAGGTTTTGCAAGATTTGCTTTACTTAGTTCTACCATCAACACCTATGGAAGCAATAGTCAAGAAATCAAAAGATGCATTGCATTGGAAAAAGTTGTTGGAAAAGACCTCTTTAAAGTTTTGAAAAGATGTTACATTGAAGATGAAGGTTCACCTGACTCATGCCATGGTATTTTTAGTTGCATAATATGCTTGTGATGCCTGCAACCATACCACTGTGGCATCAAATCATGTCAGATCTTGAAAGCTAAGCTTACTTGGGCCTGGTTAGTACTTGGATGGAGTACTGTCTGGGAACACCGGGTGCTGTAGAGGTGGGAGATGGACCCAGCAACCCACTCCTAAAAAGCAATAAGCCATTGAAAACCCTATGAATAGCACAGAAGCACTAACAATCCTGTATGACCTGTTGTACGTAGGGTTGCTATGTGTTGACAATAACAACAACAAGAACAATAACAACAACATATCCTTGTGAAAATTGGGCATTGAATAAGGGAGACAGGAAGAGAATTGATGCTTTTGAATTATAGTGCTGGAGACAAATATTGAATATAACATGGGTTGCCATAAGAACTAACAGATCTGTCTTTGAAGAAGTGCAACCAGTGTTCCTTCAAAGCAAGGATGACCAGACTTACGTATTTTGTACATATCAGGAAAGACTGATCCTTAGAGAAGGACATCATGTTTGGGAGAGTGATGGGTCAGTGTTAAAAAAGGAAGACCCTCTACTAGATGGTATGATATAGTGGTTACAACAATGGGCTTAAACATATAAAAGATTGTGTGCATGGTACAATTGGGGAGTGTTTCTTTTTGTTGTACATAGGGTCACTACGAGTGGGACCTGACTTGATGGCACCTAACCACAGTAACATGCTTGCGCTAAGGTTTAGCTAGGTTGTTAGAGTGCTTGCTCTGTGCTCTCTGAGGCCCTGGGTTTGATCCCCAGCACCACAAAAATGAGAGAAAACCTGGTAGCCAACTCCCAAGACAATCCCAAAACAATTAGCCATTGAAAATACCATGAATAGCAGAGGAAGCACTAACATAGTGCTAGGCATGGTGCAGTGTCAGATAGTGTTTTGTTCTATGAGTTGAACTGGACTCAATGGCACCTAACTATAACAACATGCTAGTCTTGAACCTGCCAACTGAAGCTAATATTTTCTTCTCTGGTTTTTTTCTCCCTGTCTACAATGAAGAAATTGGATTTCATCTGTTTGAACTGTATCTGACACATAATATATGCTTAATGAAAATGTTTTGGATGAATGAATAATCTCTATTTAAAATTTCATCACGCTCTACAATTCTATAATACAGTTGAATTGAGGAAAGGAAATAAGTGACTGAAACTTTTTAAATGAAATGAATTGCATTATTATTATGAATTATTACTATTACTAATAATGAATGATCAGATTTCATGTTCCCCCTTTCCAGAAAAATACTAATTTGAAACAAATGCAATCAGGCAGAAAACATGTGGAAACGATGTATGTAAATAAGCTTTTCTTTTGATCTAACTTGTAATTTCTATTTAACTACAAAACCAAAATCTGTTCAGGCAGACATCTTTTTAAGTTTATCATGTTGACAAGAATTCAACCTAACATACAGAGATTGGCACATCCAGTTTGTCCTGATGAGTCACAGCTTTTATGTGATAACTATATGAACCTGTTGGATGTTGAATAACTTTCATGGGTTCCCAGTTGACTATTAGTGGTAAAGATTTTTATATCAACCAAAACCACACTTATATCGAAAAACAGCAATGTTCTTGGTCAGCTTTTTCCCCCAGACAAATGGTCTGTAAAACCAGTTTTGCTATAAAAACTTGAAAGAAATATATCTAAACATCTTAGTCTATTAAAGTAGCAGGAGGGATTGTAGAAAGCAGACTATTGTTATGCTTTCTTATGGAATTCCCAGCAGGACGGTTTATAGACCTGTCTGCTGTGTTGCTGTTTTTATTGCTCCCCTGGCACCAGCCTGCCCTGGTAAACTTTTTTTCAGTACTCTTAAGAAACTGTGAAGACTTTTGAAGAGGTAAGAGAGGATGGAGAGTCTACACTCTCTGGGTTTACTGTCCCAAGTAAACAGTTTAACAGTTTCTTCCAGATGCCCAGGACATTTATAGTTTGTCATAGCTGGATGTTTTTGTTGTTAGGTGCTTTTAGACACTGTTAAATGGCAGTTAGAACTTGGAATCTGGAGTCAGAGCTACCTGTGTTTAAGTCTTGGCATTACCTCTGGGACAAGTTACTTAACATTTTTGTGGCTCCATTTCCTCAGGGATAATATGGAAATTCCAGTTAATATTGTTGTGAAGATTAAATGAGTTACAAAACATTTCAGGTTGAGGGTAGTGCCTGACGTGTAGTAAGCAATATGTAGTCATTTGCTATCATTATTCTATCAGTCACATCTGTCTTGGTTTATTGTTCTGGTCCTGTTTGAGTCTGGTTATGATTGTGGTTACCAGTTCATCAACTTTTTCCTTTTGTCTTTTCACCACTCATTGCATTTTTAGAAACATCCATTCAGATTTGAGGAAAAACAGTAAACTCTTTAATAAAAGCAGTTCATCATGCAGGGAGAAACATAAGCTCTTTAGAGCTGTTAACTCTTTTTCTCTGGCTTTAGTGTGTTTTATGTTTTCCTTTGGGCAGCAAACTCATTTTGAAATTGTAAAAGGAATCATGAAGCTCTGGTCTTGCATTAGAATGATTTTGGATGCATCCAATTTGCATGTTAAAAGTCATCTTTCCAGAAACACAAAGCCATCAATGGAGAAAAAGAACCATTTCTACAATCCAATGTCAACAAAGAATTTCCTGCAGCAGAAAGACAAACTTAGAGGATGCATCCAATAAGAACCTAAAAAGATCAGGTTTTATTTAGATGGAATTCACAATGTATTAGGCACCTTTGGGGCATCATTGTGCTCTTTTCATTAGTTTCTCCTGTGTTCTGCTGTCCTTCATTAAGATGTCTCATCACTCTCTTTCTGGAGAATCAAAGCAGAAATGTAAACTTCCAGGGCATATCAATAAGTCACCTGTTGTGCAACTTCTTCATTTTTATTGCTGTTTGAGTGCAGATAAAAGAGAGATGTAATATTTTTAAAAAATTTAGGGGCTGAAAACTGGGTCAAATATTTACCTTTGGAAGTCAATGTCTCAGAATGAAAATGATTTGTTTGAAAAGTAGCCTACACAGCTTATTGGGATATAGTAAGTGGGGTGCGGGTTACCTGGACATTTTGCTGAAGAGAACATCTTGCTTCCCTTGCCCCCCCAAAAAAAAGAACAAAAAAAACAAAAACAAAAACAAAAAACAAAACAAAAACCTTGGGTACAACTAATGTATCACCAAGCTATCTATTAGAGGCAGCCTGTGGCCACTGATAACCTGTAGCAGAAACAATTTGGCATCTATGTTGAAACAAAGCCAAAATATGCCTGGTGGAGAGGGCTATTGTAGATCAAGAGCTAGTAGCCTAATTTGCAGGACACTCCAGTGCTTGTTGTTGTTGTTAGGTGCTGTCGAGTTGGTATCCGACTCATAGCTGACTGTTTCGGGATTGCCTTGAGAGTGGGTTGTCAGGTCCTTTTCCCATTTTTGTGGTGCTAGGAATCGAACTTGGAACCTCAGAGACTGCAGTGCAATGCTCTACCAACTGAGCTAAATCCCAGCCCGTCTCCAGTGCTTAGAGACTATTAAACTAAAGGAACCCATTTTGGAAAAAGAAAAAAAGAAAACCCACAGATATTGTCCCCATGAGTCTGATAGAATGCAAAAATGTCCCTGTTCTTATTCTGTTCTTTAAATTTAGAAATAAGACAGAAAAATGGAGATTCTGTACAGTCTTGTTGTTACTGGGTTCTAGTTTTTGTCCTTTTCACATCTCTGTGAATGAGATGCAGAAGGTGGGAAGAGCAAGTTCCATCTATTCTTGGGTAGCATTTTAGAATATCTACTGCTTTTCCTCCATTTCCACAGCCAGATCCTAATCAACTTTCCTCTAGGCTCTGGGGAACTTCTCGAATGTCCCTACTCTTAGGACAGCAAAAATGATTGCTCTCTCTACATGGTCATTTTGAGCATGCATTCCTCTTTATTTGAATCTGGATTTACCTCTTGAGTGCTTTTTTCCTTTTTTTTGTCAGAGGAAAAACTTTCAGGCTTATTTTTTCTTTAAACTTGAAAAATACAATAAATTATGAAAAACAAAATTAAAAACTTGGTTTAGGTTCCCCATAATACCTAAATTGTTCCTTATATTGGTGTGTGTGTGTGTGTGTGTGTGTGTGTGTGTGTACGGGTGTGTGACCTATTGCTATAACAATATGCCTCAAAATTTATTGATTTTAAAAACAAAACTGCTTTGTCATATTTTACAACTTTGTGGATTAATAATTCAGGAATTTCTTAGCTGGATTATTTTGCTTCATGGAGTGTTGACTGAGGTCACTCAATAGTATTTTACCCAGTGGGCTAACCTGGTCTAGTTCAGTTGGTAGAGTGCTGGCTCTGAGTGCTCTGAGGCCCTGGGTTTGATCCCTAGCACCACAAAAATGGGAGAAGGATCTGACAGCCCACTCCTAAAACAATCAGCCATTAAGAACCCTATGTATAGCAGAGAGGCACTGACATAGGGCCAGGCATTGGCATAGCAATGTTATGTTGTACATAGGGTCACTAGGAGTCAGACCTGTCTCAATGGCATCTAACAACAACAAGAAGCCTGGTGTATAGGATCCAAGACTACTTAACTCCCCTGCCTGATGCATTGATGGTAAGGTTCTGCTGGGCCCCTCTCTCTTGTCAGATTGTCTGGGAGGGGTCTCTGCACCTGATCTTTCCAGCAGGTTGTGGGAATTCTCACATGGTGGCCCAGGACTCCCACAGTGAAAGTTCCAACAGATAGAGATGGAAACGCCCAGTGTCTCAGGGGTGAGAAAACAGGCACAGTGTCACAGCCGTTGTATACTCTTGGTCAAAGCGGTCACAGAGTCTGGCCAGATTCTCGGGGGTGGGTGGGGATTATCAAAGAACCGGAGCATAGTTTTAATCTGATTATTGTCCACTCTATGCTCACGATCAATTTATATTTTTCTCACATGTAAAATGGCCCTAATCTAGATCACCAGGATCTCACCCCATTACATCAGCGAACTACACCCTTCCACTTATTTTTATAAATAAAGTTTTATTGGACCATGGACATACCTATTAATTTATATTGATAGATATGGCTGCTTTCATGCTAAAACAGCAAAGCTAAGCAGTTATAGAGACCTTATGGCTTGCATATCTAAATATTTACTGTCTGGCCACCTCCTGTTATCAGCTCAAAGTACAGAATTTTCTCTTTTAAATTAGGGCCAGGTACAGCTGAAGCTTAAGCACAGTTCACTGAATACAGTTACTTTCTGAAGACCTGTGATAACCCCAATACACAGTGGTGCCTCAGAGATAGGGTAACATCAGCAGACATTCCCTTTCAAAACAGACTGGCAGGCACACAGCAGTCACTAGTTCACAGTAATTCGAAAATCCAGCCAGGCACTATTTCCCAGTTCCTTGATTATGGCCCATTCCTGCTCCTTGGGAAGGCTTTCCACAGCTATTGGCTCTATCCACCAAGATTTTGGCTCTGCCAAAATGATCCAGCCTTTTCTAGGTAGCCAGTTTGAAGCTGAATACTTTTCTCAGCCTGCTTTCTGACCACAGAAGCTTGTGACCCAATGGTGTCTTTTCATTTAGAACTGTCTGTGCCCTTTCTGTCTAAACTAAGAAAATTTCTCTATAAACGTTTTCAGTTTCTTAGATATCAACTTATAATATGCTTCTTTAGACAAAAGCCACAACTTTTCTTTCTGAAACCATTCTCTACCTTTGATAGCTATGAAGCTGCTATTTGTTAACGTTCTCAGGAGTCTAAAAAGCCCAGTGCTGAAGTGAGAAAATCTGTGAACAGACCTTTAAGATCTTACAAGTCCTACTAGGCACACTCTCAAATGGTTTTGGATGATCTTTCAGCCATGCCTTGAAATCTTTTCCTTGAAGTTATGCTTTACTGATGCTATCCTGGATTTGATGTTTGCCTGAAGTTATTTCTTTGAGAATATCCTGCTGGAAAAAATGAATGATAAGAAAGAGATTTCATTTTTATTTACTTATTTATACAATAAACTGTTTTCCTTCTTTTTACTTATTTAATTAGCACACAGTATAATGAATTTCATTATGGGGTTATCAAAAAAGTTGAATCATGTTCTTTGTACTTGTTCTCTCCTTCATTAGTCCCCATGTTGCTCACTCTCCTCCCACAAATCCTCTCTCCCTCTAGATATATTCTCTTGTACTTTCTAGTCTTGCATATAAATATATAGATAGATAAAGATATTTCCATTTTAGGATAAATCTAGCTCCTGTATATGAGTGAGAATATGCAATATTTGTCTTTGAGTCTGGCTTATTTCATTTGAAACGATTATCTTCAGGTCCATCCATTTTTCCTGCAAATGACATGATTTCATTTTTCTTTATGGCTGAATAATATTCCATTGTGCATACATAACACATTTTAAAAATCCATTCATCTGTTGATGGACATCTGGGCTGATTCCAATTCTTGGCTATTGTAAACAGTGTTGGAATGAACATGGAGGTGCAGGTGCCTCTACGTTATGATCCCTTGTATTCCTTTGGTTATATGTCCAAGGGTGATATAGCTGGATTATATGGTAGCTCTATTTTTAGTTTTCTGAGGAACCTCCTTACTGATTTCTATAGTAGCTGTCCTGGTTTGTAGTCCTAGCAATTATAAGGGTCTATTTTTTCCCCATATCCTCACCAGCATTTGTTGTTTTTTGTTTTGTTGATGCTAACTATTCTGACTGTAGTGATATGGACTCTAAATGTAGTTTTGATGTCTAAGTATGTTGAACATTTTTTCATTATTGGCCATTTGTATTTCTTCTTTTGAGAACTGTCTGTTCAGTTCAATTGTCCACTTATTGATTGGATGGTATTTAATTTTTTTGAATTCTTTTTCTTTTGCGGTACTGGGGGTTGAATGCAGGGCCTTGAGCCTGCATGCTTTGCAAATGCTGGGCCACTGAGCTGCACCCCCAGCCCATGTTTTTACTTTTTGAGACAGGGTCTCGCTAAGTTATGCAGACTACCTCTGGTCTTGAACTTGCCATCCTCCCGCCTCCGCTTCCCGAGCCACTGGGATTACAGGTGTGTGCCACCATGCCTGGCTTGAATTCTTTATATATCCTAAATATTAATCCCCTATCAAATATATAGGTGGCAAAGATTTTCTCCCATTCTGTTGATTCTCTCCTTATTCTACTGTCTCCTTTGCTGTGCAGAAACTTTTTAATTTCATTTAGTCCCATTTGTCAATTGTTGCTATTATTCCCTGAGCTATTGGAGTTGTTTTAAGAGAGTACTTGCCCATGCCTATGTGTTGAAGAGTTTTCCCTACATTTTCTTCTGGTAGAAGAAACAGATTTGGTTTTCAAATCAGGTAAATCTTGACTTCTTCACATTTTCTCTAAATGCTGCTGGAAAACCTAATAGTTCTTTTTAACATCATCTTTTTTGGGTGGTGGGTACATGAGAGTTGAATCCAGGGCCACACACCTACTTTCCAAGAGCTCTACTCCTGGGTTGCACCTCTATCCCATTTTTGTTATTTTTGTAAATTTTGAGTCAGACGCTGGGTGCAGTGGTGCACACCTGTAATCCCAGCAACTCGGGAGGCAGAGGCAGGAGGATCGCAAGTTTGAGACCAGAGGCAGTCTGTGTAATTTAGTGAGACCCTGTTTCCAAAAGTAAAAAATGGGCTGGATGTGCAGCTCAGTGGTCCAGCACTTACAAAGCATGCAAATGCGAGGCCCTGGGTTCAACACCCAGTACTGGAAAAAAATTGAGTCAGGGTCTTACTAACTTATACAGGCTGCCTTTGGCCTTGAACTCACTCACGATTCTCCTGGCTTCACCTCTGAAATTGCTAGAATTACAGGAGTGCACGACCGCACCCAGCTAAATTCATCAGTCTTGTCTAATATGTTGTCATAGACATCTTTTACATTCTGCCTGGCCATTTCCCCAGTCAGGTCTGAGTTCATTAGGCATCCTTTCTACTTTGTACATGATCACTGCTGTCAGTTTTGCCAAACTTTCCACTATGGCATAACAATACCTTCCTTGCCTCTTCATCCCTCACCAACAGTTCCCTATTCACACTGAGTTTATACTTGTTGCCCAGTTTCAGAGCCAATGACTCTTATTTCAGATTTTTTTAGGGAAATATCCCATTTTTAGCACTAAATTCTTATATATGTTACATATTTAATGCATAATGACAATATCATTTCCTTTTTCTTATCCTCTCCTTCAATTTGATACATTCTCTCAACTGCATATAGAAAAAAAATTAAATTACATTTCCTCATTCTCTCTCTAGGGTTTTTGCCTACAATATCATGTGCTCTGAATACTCTGACAGAGTTAAGATTTGTATGTTAAAGAATCTCTACATCAAATAAAATTGTTTATATCTAAATTATTTCCTAGTATTGCTTTCTTTAATGTGTTTGAATGCTGAATGCTGCAATTGATGGGACAAAAATTGAAAGAAAAAAGAAGAAAAGAAATTAAATATAAGGACAAGAGAAGATCATAGATTACTACCTTTTTATCTTTGGTCCTGTTTAGGTACCATTTAAATGCTTGGTAGGTAAGTATATCATGACAAGTAGCTATAGAATGGACTATGGGTTTTTTGAGGAGGGAGGAGGTTCTCTGTACCCTATATATCTTCTACCTAATTGTAGGGCAAAGCTGAGAGATTAGCAGGTGAATGTGAGATGTGTGTACAAACAGCTAGTTGTTTGTGGGTTGCAGATACTGTTTTGCATCAATAAATGTTTGGTTAACTGTCTGAATTTACTAACACCATTTTTCTCAAAACTATTATGGGGCTGGGGTTTAGCTCAGTTGGTAAAGTACCATTCTGCGTTCTCTGGGGCACTGGGTTCGATCGACAAAAATGGGAGAAGGATATGGCAATCCACCTCTGAAGCAATCTTGAAATAATCAGCCATTTAGAACCCTGTGAGGATCTCTGTGAGTTGGACCTGACTCGATGGCACTTATAACAATTATGATAGTGATTCTTGGAGGGTGGGGCAGGGAGAAGGGCTGATGTCACTCTGGGAATGCCCTAGTTTAGATAAAACTTGAAGAAACACGTGCCCACTTTCTTTTTTCCTTCTTGTCTTTCCTCCCCACTTCTTGCCCTTTGCTCTTCTCTTCTTTCTGTAGCAACCATGTGCATGCCTCTCCCTTCTCCAGTCCTGCCATCTTCTCTTTAAGGTACTATTTCTCCAGAAACCTACTTAACTCTATTCTCTCAAATTTACCTTTCCCTGGGAAGTAGAAATATCCTTAGGGAGATTTACCCAGGTTGTTTTTCGTAGGTGCCCTTGAATAGGTTCTGATTTATAGCAACCCTATGTACACTCTTCCACTCTGCCAGACACATGATTTCATTTATGTTTAAGCCTATTGTTGCAGACATGGTGTCAATCCATCTAGTTGAGAGTTTTCCTTTTTTTTGCTGACCTGCCACTCTCCCAAACAGGATGTCCTTCTCCAGGGATTGGTTGCTCCTGACTACATGTCCAAAGTACGTAAGATGCAGTCTAGCCATCCTTACTTCTAAGGAGCATTCTGGTTACACTTCTTCTAGGACAGGTCATTTGGTTCTTTTGGCAGTCCGTGGTATATTCAATATTCATTTCTAGCACCATAATTCAAAAGCATTGAAAGCATCCCTTGTTCAATGCCTAGCTTTCATAACCACATTATGAGACTAAAAATACCATGGCATGAGTCAGGCACACGTTCATCTTCAATGTAATGTCTTTACTTTTCAATATTTCAAAGAGGTCTTTTGCCACAGCTTTTCCCAGTGCAGTGCATCTTTTGAGTTCTTGATTGCTTCTTTCATGGTTGTTGATTGTAGAGCCAAGTAAAGGAAAATCTTGGACAACCTCAATCTTTTCTCTATTTATCATGAATTTGCATACTGACCCAGTTGTAAGGATTTTTGTTTTCTTGATGTTGAGTTGCAGTCCATACTGAAGGCTGTGTTCTTTGATCTTCATCAGTAAATGTTTCAAATTCTCTTCACTTCCAGTAAGCAGAGTTGTGATATCTGCATAGTACAGATTGTTAATGAGTCTTTCTGCAGTCATGATACCACATTCTTCTTCATAAAGTCCAACTTCTCAGGTTATTTGCTCAACATAGAGATTGAAGAAGTATGGTGAAAGGATACAGCCCTGAAACACACCTTTCTTGACTTAAACCTAGCAATGTTTCCTTGTTCTGTTTGAACGACTGCCTCTTGGTTCATGTACAGGTTCCTCATGAGTACAATTAGGTTCTCTGGTATTCCTATTCTTCACAGTGTTATCCATAATTTGTTATGATCCACACAGTCAAATGCCTTTGCATAGTTGATAAAACATAGACACCCTCTGCTACTCTTGGCTTTGGGCTAATATACGTCTGAAATTAGCAGTAATGTCCCTGGTTCTATAACCTCTTCTGAATCTGGCTTGATTTTCCTGCTAGGTCACTGTCTGTATACTGCTGCAGTCACTTTTGAGTGATCTTTAGTAAAATTTTACTTGCATGTGATATTAATGAAACTATTAATGTTCAATAGTTTCCCCATTCAGTTGGATCTCCTTGCTTGGGAATAGACACAAATATGAATTTCTTTCAGTCAGTTGGCCAAATCTCTTGGCATAAATAATCGAGCATTTCTAGCGCTGCATCAGCTTGTTGAAACATCTCTGGTGGTATTCCATCAATTCCTGGAGTTTTGTGTTTCACCAATTACTTCAAGACAGTTTCCACTTTATCCTTCAATACTGTTGGTTTCTCACCATATGCAACCTCTTGATCATCCATCAATTCTTTTTGGCATAGTCACTATGTATTTCTTCCATCTTCTTTTGATGTTTCCTGTGTTGTTTAATAGCTTCCCTGTAGAATTCTTCACTATTGCCAATCAAGGTTTGAATTTTTTCTTCATTTCTTTAAACTTAGGAAAAACAGAATGTGTTCTTCCCTTTTGTTTTTCTATATCCAGCTCTTTGCACATGTCATTATATTTTATTTTGTCTTCTTGAGCTGCCCTTTGAAATCTTCTGTTTAGTTCTTTAATTTCATCGTGTGTTCCTTTTACTTTAGCTGCTTGATATTCCATGTCAAGTTTCAGAGTCTCTTTTGACATGTAATTTTGTGTTTTCTTTTTTTCCTGTCTTTTAAATCACCTTTTGCTTTCCTCATGATTGATATCTTTGATGTCATGCCACAACTCATCTGGTCTTTTATCATTAGTGTCTAATGCATTAAATCTTTTCTTGAGGTAGTTTCTGAACTCAGGCAGGATATATTCAAGGTCATACCTTGGTTCTCATACACTTGTTCTAATTTTCTTCAGTTTCAGTTTGAAACTGCATATGGGCAGTTTGTCTGATTCACAATCAGCCCCTGTTCTCGTTCTGACATTTGATTTTGAGGTTCTCCATCATCTCTTTCTACAAATGTCATCAATTTCTTTCCTGTATATTCCATCTGGTGAATTCCATGTGTATAGTTGCTATTTATGTTGGTGAACAAATGTATTTGTAATGAAAAGGTCTGACAAAATTCTATCATGTGGTCTCTAGCATCATTTCTGTCACCAGTGCTGACAACTGAGCCACCTTCTTTGTTTCCAACTTTGCTTTTCGGTCTGCAGTAATTATCAGTACAACCTGATTGTATGTTTTATCTGTGTCAGATTGCAGAAGCTGGTAAAAATCTTCCCTATCTTTATTTGTGGCTGGGATTTAGTTCAGTTGGTAGAGTGCTGCTCTGCAGTCTCTGAGGTCCCAGGTTCAATTCCCAGAACCACAAAAATGGCAGAAGGATTTGGCAATCCACTCCCAAGGCAAGGCAATCCTCAGAACAATCAGCCATGGAAAACCCTATAAGGGTTGCTATGAGTTGGACATGATTCAACGACATCTAACAACAGTATCTTCATTTCTGGCCTTAACTGTGGGTGTGTAAATTTGAATAATAGTCATATTAATTGGCTTACTTGTAGGCATATGGATATTATTATATTACTGACAGCATTGCACTTCAGAACAGATCTTGGAATACCTTTTTTTGATAATGAACGCAACCTCATTTCTTCTTAATTTGTCATTTCCAGCATAGTAGACCCCTACATGTCTGTCAGTTTGACATACTGTGGGGGCTTGTGTGTTGCTGTGATGCTGAAAGCTATGCCACTGGTATTAGATACCATCAGAGTCACCCATGGTGATAGGTTTTAGCTGAGCTTCCAGACTAAGACACACTGGGAAGAAGGACATGGCAATGCACTCCTGAAACAATTAGCCATTGAAAACCCTATGAATAACAGAGAAATACTATCAGATATAGTCCCAGAAAATGAACCCTGCAGGTTGGAAGACACTCAAAAGAATACTGGGGAAGTGTTGCCTTCTCAAAGTAGAGTCTACCTTAATGACAGAAATAGGGTATATCCCCAGGGACCTCCATTTGCTGATGTAGCATGACCCAAAATGATGAAGAACAACTGTAAACAGCTGTTAATAATTGGAACATGGATTCTATACATAGTATGAATCTAAGAAAATAGGAAATCATCAAAAGGGAAATGAAGTGCATAAACATCAACAGTCTAGGCATCAGTGAGCTAAAATGGACTGGTATGGGCCATTTTGACTCAGATAATCCTATGACCTACTATGCTAGAAATGACAAAGAGAAATGCGGTTGCATTCATCATCATTTACCCAGGAAACCCAGTTTATTTCAAATTTACATCCATGTTTATCTAAGCTTCTTGGGGTACCTCAGTCTTTGTAATTATTTCTACTATTTTAAATAAACCTATATTCTCTTCTATAACATGTGAGTCTTGTGTAAATTCTTTTATACACCAGCTACAATGGCCAGTGTTACATTGCCAAATTTCTGGACCTCATGTTCTGGACCTGCCCCTCTGTGTGCCTCATAAATCTCCAGAAGGAGAGGAAAAAGAGGGATATGTGTCAGAAAAGCTAATCACCTGGACGGCTTTTTTTTTCTTGAGATAGGGTCTCACTGTATAACCCAGGCTGACTTGGAACTCACACATCCTCCTGCCTTAGCCTCTCAAGAGCTGGGATTATAGGTGTGCACCACCACACCTGGAAAACCTGGCTGAAACCCAGTTTATTTCAAATTTACATCCATGTTTATCTAAGCTTCTTGGGGTACCTCAGTCTTTGTAATTATTTCTACTATTTTAAATAAACCTATATTCTCTTCTATAACATGTTCTATATTCTCTTCTATAACATGTGAGTCTTGTGTAAATTCTTTTATACACCAGCTACAATGGCCAATGGTCATTGAAAACCTGGAAAACTTTTTTCAAAATACCCATTCCTAGACTTCCTAGTGGGAATCACTAGACTAGGAAGGTGGTGGTGGTTTTCTCAGACACCCTTCATATTTTGGTGGTATGTTCTTCATCAATTTGTTTAGTTCTACACAATCAACAATTCCACTTGCTTCAAAGTTTTTGCAGTTTATGATTGGTTTCTAGATTAGTAGTAAGAAGAACTTTTTGGCATAGAGCCTTGAACAGGTTAATTCTACCTTTTTGGATGTCTTATTTAATATCCATTTCTCCTACCTTATAGAAGAATTTCAAATACGTTAATGGATATGAAGTACTTGAAGCTCTAAAGAGCCTTGAGGGTTCTTTCAAAGGGCCTTTGAGGGACTTTCTGATAGAAGAAGCATTATCCATATTGTGTTTCCAAAAGTAGCATGATTTAAAACGAAACTCTCAATTTCACTTTCAGCTGCACCTCATGTGTGGGTGGTGGGCTGCTCTGCATTTGACTGAGGTATCCAGCCATTGTGAAAGATTGCTAAGGAGGTATTTAGAATCTAGGCAGCAACTGTTAGCTTCTCTTTTTCATAAAGGTTCTGTTGGAGTCTTGAAGAAGGTTTTTGGAGGGAGCCCTTAGTATATTTTGAGCCTCCTTAGTTTATGGGACAAAAATAAGAATTTTTTTTTTCAAATTTAGGGAAAAGATCCCCATGGAGAACTAAACTTTTATTACAGCCATTGGTGACTTATTCCTGAAAAATATACTCATGACTGGAGACTATGGCCATCTGGTTGTGGGATGTGGAGAAAAGAGGTATATATAATGGCAGCACTCAGCTCAGAAATTGGGATTTTGATGCAGTTTGACCAGATACTGCAACTTGCTTATCCAGAGCTTTCAAGCTAAGTCAAGATGCATGAGCATTTCCTTTGCTGGATGACATCACACATTAGGTCACACGTTAGTCAGAATAGGATTGCCTTGCATTGCACCCCAAAGTGGCCAATGGCAGGACAAATTGCAGGCAAAGGTCAAAAGTGCAGAGGACAAAATCTTTAACTCTTAATGAAGTTGTAAGATTTTTCTTATTAGATGGGCATATTTATATATTCTTATTATCAGGGAATAAAGAGAAAAGTCATGGGACTTCCCAAGTGTTTATGTTGTAAGTGTTTCTAGGGAAATGAAAAAGAACCAGATGCTCAGAGCAGTGGTGGGAAAAACTGCTATCATTTTTTTTTTTGTACCTTAGAAGTCTCACTTGCACAATATAATGATTGCAGAGGATAGTGTTAGGACCTGGGGTGGGAATTGCAGGACTATTACAAAGAAAATATTTGTAACCATAATAACTGCCTCCTATTTTTTTAATAGGAGAAATTTCTTTGACTTTGTTATAAAATCCATGATAGCTATAAAATTAAGACTACAAAAAAGTGCTCTATGATAAGCTTGTTCATTCTCAGTACTTACCAGTTCTCCTCTCCCACTATTTTGCAAGGTACTTTTGACTGTAGCCCATGTTATTCCATACTCTTTTCTGGTTCTATCTTCAGAGATACCATATTGGTTTAGATACTAAAGTGTTTCTCTAGCTTTCAAAAATGTAGACAAAGTTGAGAGCTATGTATCATTTCAGAAAACCTACTAACTCTTTGAGAGAGAGAGAGAAATCTTTTACAGATAATGAAGGTAGAATCTTTCCTTATCCTATGGATCACATTTTAATTTCCAGTGATTGCCTGATTAATCTTCAACTAAAACATATGAATGGTGGCTATGATAGACTTCTCATTTGGCATAAATGCCTAGAGTCAGTGTCAAGATAACAGTCTAACATACTCATCAGAACCAGAAACTGATAACAGAGCTGCAGGAAATACCTGTCAGAGACTGTGACAAGTCCCTTTTTTTGTAAAGCCCTTCACTGTTGCTATTTCCAGACATTGAGTACTGTAGGTTTTCTGGCTAACCTCAGCTGATTACTTGTTTAAAAAGTCAAGGAGTAGAAAAAGAGATGCAGAATTACTTTCTTTTTCTTTTCTTTTTTCTTTTTTCCCCCTGATTGCTCTGAGGGGCTTTTCCTTTAATTATACACAAACTTTCCTCAAATGAAAGAAAAATTGTGCTGAGAAAAAAAATCAATATGGATCCCACACTTTCCTGTACAGAGTTATTAGCCCCTGGTGTTGCAGTTTACAATGTGGCTTTTTTTTTTTAAGGGAACTGCAGGCAAATTATTATCCTTAGTTTTGAAATAACCTTGTCTTACTAATTTTCTTCACAAATATAGGTTTGACACATTCTCTTACTTTATAGTCATTTAATAAAAACTCTAGTAGATGCATTTTTAGGGCTCAGCCCACAACTTTCCTACCCCAATATCACAGCCAACCCAGGCCCATAAGTAGGTCTGATAATGGTGTTTGTACACAATCTTTCCTTTTTGGCTATAGTAGATTGGACTAGGGGTGCACTAGGTCTGTTTAGTCTCTTGACCAGCAGTTTGGAGTTGCTATCAGAAATACTAGTTAATTTCTTCAGTTGTCTTAGCCAAGGTAACACAAATGCCTGAACAGAGGTTGCTATTGCAGGATGACCATTGTGAGTGATACTGGTTTTCAAAGAAGGAGAAAAATGAAGGCCTTCAATGACAGGCCTTCCGTTTCATGATGTGCTTTCATGTCCTCATAACATTTTGCTCTTTTTGCTTGTCCTATTTGGATTAGGTGGATTTATATTATTTGCAACCAAAAAATAAAACATAATGAGCTTTTTATCTAATTGCAGAATCAAATGTTGACAACTCAGCAAACTCTTTGGCTTCTGTCACCAGTGGCTGATCGATTAGAAGTGAACCTCTGATGCCAACTCAGGAACCTCAAAGAACACATTGTTTACACACTCTGACTTCCACTGTTGTTTGTATCTTTGTCTTGAATCATCTATAGAACACACTCACTTATTATGTAACATTACAGGAAAATTGACTTTCTCCAGGATATGTCGTTAGCCAGTATTCCTGTCCATCACTGGAACCAGGGCTCCTCTAGGCTTCTGCCATCATCATGGCAGTGAGACTCAGAGTCAGATCCCACCTTTTCTGCTTATTGGCTGTGGAAATTGTGGCAAATACTTAACATCTCTAAAGATTTAATCCTTGCATATATAAAATGATAGATTAGCATTCATTTTAAATTAACCAAATCTGGGAGGAAAACCCCTAGTCACAGTAAAAACAACTCGGGATACTGACACAGAGACAGCTGATTGAGAACCGATGTTCATTCTTTCCTTCCATTCTTACAAATATAAGATCTATTTTGTGAGTGAGCCCTGGTCAGCCACCCAATGACCATACTTCCCAGCCTCCTTCCATTAACATTATTCATATACAGTCCATGCTGTGAAGTAGGCACTGATTCAAGGAGTTGAAGTGTGATCAAAACATATGGTCAATGTTTAAATTTAAAAATTATATTATCATAGAAGATACATTGGTATTAATCCTCCTAAAATGTTTCCTCTGGCTTTGAACACACTTGTCCTGTCTTCCTTGCCACATTCTTTTTTTCTTTTTTCTTTTTTTTATTGGACATTTTTAATGTACACCTTAATGTGATTCATTCTGACATGCTTTTCATTGTGGCATTTACATATATATGCATTTTGATGTACATTATTCATATAGGTGCCCCCTTACCCTCTTGTATGCTCCCCCCACCCTCCCCATCTAAGTCTTCTCTATCATTTACTTTCTATATGTACTTGAGTTCCAGTTCTGTTTAAGATAGAAATTTTTCCTGTAGCGAACTTTGTTATTATCTTGTCAGAACAATTTCATGCATTTTCTAGACCATTTATATTGACACCATTCTTAGCTTTTTCCCCCCCATTTTATTTTAATCCAACCTTTGAGTAGGATGTTTCCTCCTTATAATTTTGATTCAACTCCCACATATGAGTGAGAACATGTGGAAGTCCTCTTTCATAAGCACCTTTAGTTGTATGATTTTGGCTCCCTGGATGTCCTGAATTGATCCAAAATATTTACCTTTTGACTTTGATGGAGAGCCAGAAGTTGTACAGTGCCAGATCTGGTGAATAAGGTGGATGAGGACAGCAATTACCATACCAAAAGTGATGTGTGACATGGAACATTGTCATGATGGTGGATGAAGCTATTCACTCATTTCTCAGGCCATTCTTTCAGCCTTAGCTTACACCCAATTGACTGTGCTGATAAAATTGAAACTTGTCACACTGTTTTTAGGGTTCAGCATGCCATTTTCTGCATTGAAGATCTCTGCCTTTATGTTGGATAGCACTCAGCAGCAGCATTCACTATAGTTTGTAACCACACCTCTTGTATATGACATTAATCACCACTTCTATGAAATGGGTTAATCTTTACAAGAACCCCAAGACATAGGGACCATTGTTACCCTCATTTTAACACACAAGCAAGCACCATTATCATTACCAACAGTGAAATGTGCTGTGGAAGGAATGAATGAAATGAAAATGTAGAAGGTAACAGAGGAAATCCAGTTGCTAGAGTAGTTATGGACATCTTCCCTGCAGATATATTTCAGCCATGGTGGGAAAGCTGAAGGAAGAAGCAAAGAGGGTCAGCATCTGGACAAGGAAGTGGGGACTTTGATTTGAGTTAATGGTGAAGGGTGTGTGCTTGATCTGTATGGGAACCTTGAATTGGGAAAGAAGTTGATATGCTAGAAAAACTGAAGGGAGGTCAATGTAGAACAGTTTCATAAATATTTTCACAATACCTGTTTTACTATCCTGAAATGGAATTTACATATACTAATATGTTGTTGTTGTTGTTGTTGTTAGGTGCCATCGAGTCATGTCTGACTCAGCAACCCTCACAGGGTTTTCAATGGCTGATTGTTTTCGGGATTGCCTTGGGAGTGGATTGCCACATCCTTCTCCCATTTTTGTGGCCCTGGGAATTGAACCGGGGACCTCAGAGACTGCAGAGTGGTGCTTTACCAACTGAGCTAAATCCGAGCCCCAGATACTAATATGTTGTTGTTGTTGTTGTTAGGTGCCGTCAAGTAGGTATCCGACTCATAGCGACCCTCATAGGGTTTTCAATGGCTGAGTGTTTCAAGATTGCCTCGGGAGTGGATTGCCAGGCCCTTCTCCCATTTTTGCAGTGCTGGGAATTGAACTCGGGACCTCAGAGACTGCAGCGCAGCGCTCTACCAACTGAGCTAAATCTCAGCCAAGAAAGGGTAATAGGACAAAGAAAAATAAATATCATGTTTTTTCTCCTATGTAGAATATAGATTTTTAAAATTTATACATACATACAAATGTAAATGTTCTGCCAACTAAGCAACTTAGGATGTACTTACTCTTAAGTGTCTATAAACATTCTACCTGTCAATACAAAAGAAAGCAGGAAAATAAGGGCAAAAATAAGAGAGAAGAAAAATTAGAAAAAGCAGAAGTAGTAGCAGCAGCAGAGGGAAAGAGTTTACACATACTAATATGCATCACTTAAAAAACTAATATAGTCCCCTAAGTGAAATATAAAAGAGAAACAAAAGGAAGTAAATACATGGTAGGTTAATAAAAATTTTAACATGTCAATTCTTGGTCACAAGTATTCCATAAGGTATTATGATGTCTGATTACCCAAGCACCAAATTACTATAAATATGGCACTTAAAAAGGCAGGCTCAGTCCTGTTGGTTGTTAGCTACCATTTCATGAGTTGGATTGCTATTGATAATATGACATTCAACGTGGTGAATAATTTTTGTTAAATTTCTAAACAAAATGAAATACCATTTCCATTGATTGACATAGAAATTGTTTACATTAAAGTACAAAATTTGTTTTCATAGATAAAATGTAATTTGATTCTGATAATAATAAACTTTTAAAAATGTTTTAGGTTTACATGAATGTCTGGTGAGATATCCTACAGTTATATGGAGGGTAAGAGATTTTTTCACCATGCTAGCTCCACCCATTAAATGTCAGTAGTGACTTCTTCTAATCATTGCGATGAACAAAAATTTATCTCCCAGAGAATGTGCTACACTCTTGAGGACTAATGGAGCTGAGCACTGTGATTCACTGGCAGTGATACTCAAGATGGTCAAAGGGCAGCAGATTCCTCCTTCAAGATTTCTCTGCTCTTTGCATAAACTTTTAAACTTGACTTTTAGTCTTTTGGCTTTGTTTTATAAGTCTCTCTTACAAATAACTTTTTTCTAAACTTAAGACTCATGTTAAGAGACATTATCTACCACATGATAGATACTAACATGAGCTCACAAACTAGAATGGTGCTTAGTAAATTGGATCCTCAAAATGTGTTTGATTTTGATCTGACCTTTGAAAAAAAAAACGGAAAAAAAAAAAAAAGCTAAGAATGGTGTCAATATAAATGGTCTAGAAAATGCATGCAATTGTTCTGACAAGATAATAACAAACTTCGCTACAGGAAAAATTTCTATCTTAAACAGAACTGGGACTCAAGTACATATAGAAAAATATTATCAAGTAAATGATAGAGAAGACTTAGATGGGGAGGGTGGGGGGAAAGCATACAAGAGGGTAAGGGGAAACCTATATGAATAATGTACATCAAAATGCATATATGTAAATGCTATAATGAAAAACATGTCAGAATGAATCACATTAAGGTATACATTAAAAATGTCCAATAAAAAATAAACAAATAAATAAATCACCAAAAAGAATGTGTTTGATAAGTGAATCAATTGACTACTTCCTTTAGCCTTCTTTAATGTTTCAGAAGTTATACATTTTGCTTTCTATTTAATATCTGATTAGTTTTGTTTTCCTAAGCCATTCATTAGCATTTTCCATCTTTGTCAGAATTATGATTAAAGTGGTTTATTTTAAAACCTCTTAATTTGCTGGGTGCAGTGGCACATGCCTATAACCCCAGGGATTTGGGGGGGCCTGAGGCAGGAGGACTGTGAGTTTGAGGTCAGAGGCAGCCTGATTAAGTCAGTGAGATCCTGTCTCAAGATAAGAAAGTGGTTGAGGTTGCAGCTCAGTGGTAGAGTGTTTGCAAAGTACATAAGTATACATTCAGCCTGCTAGTAGAAAATAAATAAATGCTATTGTTATTAGGTGCCCCTTAATTTAAGGGGATTCCTATTCTTGTCTCACTATGTCTCAGCCTTTATTAATAAAACCTTGGGGCTTGGCACAGTGTCAAGTAGTGTTTTGTTCTATTGTACTTAGGGTTACTATGAGTTGGACCTGACTTGGCAGTACCTAACAGCAATAATATTTGTGCATTATTACTAAGATATTTTTTTCCACTAGGGAAATAGCTCTTTTTGACATTTACCTGTAGTTTCATAACTAGATTTGCAATTATTTGGATATCTGATTTTAATTTGGCTCCATGTACACTTCCTATTCTTGTATGCTGGCTTTCCTATTTTTGAGCTGTTAAAAACAGATTTTTCTCTTCATATAATTTTTTCAGGAAGGGTAAAAGAGTGGTATCTTTCTAGAGACCTTGTATTTGGTCACTTTCAGTGAGTGGCCCCTTGGGAAAGTACAGTTAGCCTTCCTTGGCCACAGATTCCACATCTGTGAATTCAACCAATCATTGGTTAAAAATAATTGTGTCTATTTATACTGAATATATACAGGCCTTCTTTCTTGTCATTATTCCTTAGAAAATACAATATAATAATTATCTACATAGCATTTACATTTTACTAGATATTATAAGTAATCTCGAGACAATTTAAAGCATATGGGAGGATGTGCACAGATTATAGGCAATTACTATGCCATTTTGTATAAGACACTTGAGCATCCAGAGATACTGGTATCCACAGGGGTCCTGGAACCAATCCCCTGCAGATGTTGAGGGACATTGTGTTAAATTCCTTTGAATCTTTGCATTTCAACTTTTGAATAATTAGCTCCTAAATAACTGAGCATTGGTTTGAATAATCCAGCATTTTAAAGAATACTGTTTCCAAGAACACCATTATTTATATTGCTATAAAATATAAATTTAAAAGACTGTTTTTCAGCTTTGTTATATGGAGCAATTTTATTGCCAGTCATTAGATACCTTCTCCCAGCAGTTCCTTATAAGATCAGGTACAGAGCAGATGTAGCTCAGTTGGTGGAGTGACTGCCTGGCATGCGGGAGGCCCAGGTTCAATTCCTAGTGCTGCAAAACAGAAAAGAAAAAAAAATCAGATACAATAGATACATGAGAGGGTTTGGCACTCATTCATTCTTTCATTTATTCAATCAAGAATGCAAAGTGCATGGCTTACCTAGCTTTCATTGGGCAGGTACAAGTTTTTACCTTATAAACACAAATCAAAAGAATAGTAAGCCATATAAGTCATTCATCTTTGACATTTGACGAACTCACTGTTTTGTTGTAGATGCAAAGAAGACATAGATATAACTGAGGAGCCAAATACACAGCAGTGCACAATCTAGTGCTATATATAAGGCATGTCTGCGAAACAGTGAGACAAATTGCATATTACACACAAAAAACTATTTTCTTTATATCTACACATACTTTATATACACAGGAATCATGAAACTGTTAACTTTGATTTAGTATTTGCACATCTCTTTTTAGGACATTGGAAATCTAAAGGTGATTAAAATCGAGTAAGGCACTTCAGAAGCTTATAGAATGGTGAGGAAGAATCAGTTATAAGAACATGCAAAATCAAGGAAAGTCTCAGCTGGAATAAACCTGGACTGCACACACTTCTTGGAAGAGGTATGTTTTGATGGCATTCAGAATGTTATTTGAGTAAGCACATAGTTGAAACAAAGATGATATAAAGCCTTATGTTGAAGGTAAAATGCTCTGCTGTTGGTAAGTGTTATATAATTTATCAGCCCAGAGGAAGCATTGGTGTGTGGTACTGTGTTCTATACATCTGGCACTCAGACTTACGGCTTGATTTGATTTTAATTCAATGTAAAGGTCAGTGTGTGTGTGTGTGTGTGTGTGTGTGTGTGTGTGTGTGTGTGTACACATATATATGCCAAGAGATTCTAGAGAAACAGAATTTTAAGGATGTTTTCTGTATTGGTTCTATGGTTTCTGGAAATGGCTCTATAATCCAATTACATTTAAAGATGCTAATGCATATTTCCAGTACTATAGAGCACTAATAATCCATGACATTCTTGCAATACAAATATGCAAAATATCATCATTTTGATGCTCCTAGTTAACTAATAAGAAGAAAAATGTGGGTAGCTGTGTATATGATACTTTCTAACATTTTTTGATGAACTAATGAGCGTAATGTAATTGGTTGATTATTCTCTTTGTCACTGGGCAAAGCAGAGAAAAAGAAGAATGGGCTTGGAGATTCAAATTTGATGAAGATTAGCATCCCAGAGACTGAGGGGTGGATTATACCCCTCAGTACTTAGTACTTAGTACATGAGGGGTGCTTTGCTCTAGTAACAGGAAAAATAAAAACATAGGACCATATTAGAAAGTCTTTAAGGGCAGAGACAAGCTTTGTTTGCCTTTGAAAATCTTATAATCTCTGGATTTGGTTGCTCTTTGCTGGTGTGTGGGCTGGGGTTTAGCTCAATTGATATAGAGCCACTCTGTGCTCTCAAAAGCCCTGGGTTCCATCCCCAGCACTGCAAAAATGGGAGAAGGACATGACAATCCACTCCTGAAGCAACCCCCAAACAATCAGTTGTTGAAAACCCTATGACTATGAGTTGGATCCCACTTGACCTAACAACAATTTGAGAAAGGTTGGTTAAATTGGGCCACATTCCTGATGATGGAGTGTTTCTCTCCCTGTTAAGATTTTTTTAGTGGCAATAGAATTGTCTAATAGCTGATGAATGAATATTAAGTTGCAATGTTCTGGTGAACTCAAAGGTAAGTTTATTTATCTCAATTTGCTTACTCCAGGATAAACACTTCTTGGCTGGAAGTGCTTTTTATTTTGTAGCTGGCCTGACTAGTATCAAGAAACTCAATGCATATGTGTTCTAACTCTGTGTTAACTTTTGGAGTGTACATAGCATCTCTTGTTCTGTTATTTTTGCTCCCTTTTAATTAAGTAAGATCATCATATTAACCAAATCATCCGGCTGTTATGAAAAATATTTTAATAAAAGTATCCCCACGTCAAAGCATCCCTTTGGTGGTGAAGAAAATATTGGTATAATGAGGTGGTAATCTGCAGCTCAGTAGGAGGGCGAGAACTGCAACAGGAAGTACTGAGATTTTTCAACCTCCTCTGAGAACAATTACAATAATCATCATAATAACAACAATCATAGCAAAAACCCAGTAGTACTTCCCATTTATATAATGCCAGAGGTAGAAATTCTGTGAAGGAGGAGCATGGCAAGATAGTTGAAATGAGACAGGAAGCCAAGGAGACTTGCCTTGAGATTGCATCCAATAGCAACATTCCTGAGACTGAGAAGATGACAACTGTTAGCATCAAAGCAAGGGAGTAGAGGAAAGGCGTCATAGGAGGGGAGGATCCTATTCACCTGCTTCACTCCCTCTCCTCACTTTTCATAAGCTACTGCTTGAAGGTGAGGTGTGGTGCGTTGCCTTTCCGGACTTGAAATAGGTTCCATAGACATCAGGCCGACATCATCTCTGCAAAGTCTTTGTCCAAAAAAACTATTATTTGTTCTTTAATTTCTGTCTCCCATCATTCTCTCACTGCATGGCACTAACCTGTGTAGGAATGAAATGCCAAAGGATGGCCTCTGTGGAATTCTGTGAGTGAGCTTCAGGTCCCAGATAAAGCTGCCCAGGATCAAGTAACAAATGTTTGAGTGACAAGGTGTTAATGTGCTTCCATTGAGGTTGCAGCCGATAAAGGAACACTCTTACATTGTTGGTGGAGCTGTAAATTGGTCCAGCCACTGTGGAAATCAATATGGAGATATCTTAAAAAACTGAAAATAGATCTACTGTATTACCCAGCTAGGCTGGGATTTAGCTCAGTTGGTAGAGCGCTGCGCTGCAGTCTCTGAGGTCCCGAGTTCAATTCCCAGCACCGCAAAAATGGGAGAAGGATGTGGCAACCCACTCCCAAGGCAATCCCGAAATAGCCATTGAAAACCCTATGAGGGTAGCTATGAGTCGGATACCGACTTGATGGCACCTAACAACAACAACAATGACCCAACTATAACACTACTGGGAATTTACCCAAAGGAAGATGGGTCATTATACCACTGAGACACCTGCATCTCCATGTTCAATGCTGCACTTTTCACAATAGCAAGGATATGGAATCAACCAAAGTGCCCTTCAACAGAAGAATGGATAAAAAAACTATGGTACATATACACGATGGAATACTACTCAGCAATCAAGAAAAATGAAATAAGGTCATTCACAGCAAAATGGAATTAGAGAAAATTATTTTAAGTGAACGAACCCAATCTCAGAAAGAGAAACACCACATGTTCTCACTCATATGTGGGAGTTGAATCAAAATTATAAGAAGGAAAAATCCTATTCAAAGGTCAGAACAAAATAAAACAAACAAACAAAAAAGCTAAGAATGGTGTCAATATAAGTGGTCTAGGAAATGCATGCAATTGTTCTGACAAGATAAAAACAAAGTTCACTACAGGAAAAGTTTCTATCTTAAACAGAACTAGAACTCAAGTACATATAGAAAAATATTACCAAGTAAATGATAGAGAAGACTTAGATGCGGAGAGTGGGTGGGGTGAAGCATACAAGAGGGTAAGGGGGCACCTATATGAATAATGTACATCAAAATGCATATATATGTAAATGCCACAATGAAAAACATGTCAGAATGAATCACATTAAGGTGTACATTAAAAATGTCCAATAAAAAAAATTCAAAGTTTAATTATTACATGTTGGTAATCAGGGCAGGGCGCTGGGGTTTAGCTCAGTTGGTAGAGTGCCTGCTCTGCACTCACTGAGGACCTGGGTTCAATATCCAGCACTGCAAAAGTGGGAGAAGGACCTGGCAATCCACTTTCAAAGCAATCTCAAAACAGTCAGCCAATGAAAACACTATGAGGGTCTCTATGAGTCGGACCTGACTCAATGGCACCTAACAACAACAACCAGGGCAGGGAACAATAGTCTTGGTTTGATTCGGATGAATGTGTTCCCTTTGTCCCCACCATTACACCAAGGATAGCCTTATTCTAGAACCTCTAAAGTGGTTTTGAATACCTCTCATTATCAATCCTAAAAATGAAATATTATCTTCTGTGTGCATGAACTCATGAAAGCTTTCATAGCTATAATTAAATATGCATAAAAGGGAAGTTATACTTTCATCTCAGTTCACATGCTGGTCTGCTTTATCAAGTTATCTGCAAAGGTTCTCCTGATTGGTGATTAAAAGTGAATTAACAATTTGGATTTCTTCCTTCAGGGTTTCAGTAAGACTCTTTTGCAGAGTATTTGAGCATGCCTTGGGGCACATGCTCCAAGTAGCTGAATCCAGCTTTAAACTCCAAATTGAGCTTTACGTATTAGCCATGCACTTTTGTTTTCGGACTCTTGAGCTTTGCCTGGGGCGTCCTCTCTAATTAATCATCCTACAGGTTTAGAAAACTTCTGTCCAATACTTTTGGATTTGAGAAAAATGAGACCGTGTCAGTCTTTGAAAGTCCTTATCTGAGAAATGCCTCATCCTATGGATTTTACCATTCAAATACATTTTCTTTTAAAATCCAGTGCTTTTCTTAAACTGGAAAGATGAAAAGTTTGCACATATCCACCGTTCACCAACACTGGCAGACAGAAAGCTTAATACAGTAAAGGAAAGGAATGGCTGTTTAATAGTTCTTTTATTTTCCATTCACATCACATACACTTTTACTGAACGAGGCCCCACAGCACAGATTCTGATTATAGCAGTGTTTTCAGGAAGCAATAATTGAATACTCCTCATTAAAAAGGTTCATAAAAGAATCCTATTAAAACCAATACAAATAATAAATCTTGAAAACGCTGCTTTAAATTCCAAGAGGTTGGTGAAGATAGGCTGATTTTGAAAATCTTGTGGGCTAAATTTGTCTAAACCAGGTAGGTACCGTGCACTACAGAATAAAGTCCAGGGAATATTTTAAATGCATGCAATTCAAGTCTGAGCCTTTTACCGTTCATCTTCTCCAAGAATTTATCCCTAATCCTGATAGGATACTCAACAGAAAGGCTAATTATCTTTAATCACTTAATTAATAGTTAATTCTTACAAAGAGGCTAAACACATGAACCCACCAAGTCCTCTTTGCATTGGCAAACCCTGCTGGTTTGATGCATTCATTTCACTAAATGAGAATTTGGCCAAATTGTACGTTGCTGCAAATAGTGGTGAGTGTCTCTAAATCAAAAATAGTGGTGAAAAAGTTATTTTTTGTTCCCTTTCTAATCATGGAGGTGGCTGTGGAAGGCCCCACCTGCGCAGGGCCTATGGCTCACTCACTACCCCAGATGGTGTGCGGCTGGTCTGGCAGCCTTCGCCCCTTGCCTTCACCTCACCCCTTCTCCTGGGCCTTATAGCTACACTGCTGCTTTATGCTGGGCTTTCTTAACAACCTCCCTTTATTTTCTGTTATCTGTCAGTGTTTTCTCAGGGGTTTTTTTTTTCCCCAAAATTCCTTTGTCATTCAGATGCTCAAACCTACTTATGGCTTGGCCTCTGAAAGAGATCACAATTCATGTGACCAGGTGTTTGTGTCTTCTCCAGTGGTTACCCATGTATTTCTTCATAGTAGATCTCAGAGAAATGGGATGATATAGCTTAGAGTTTTATAAACTCTGGTTCAGTGGTTTCTCAGTTTTTCTGATCTAAAAAATACAAGCGGATCCTTTCAGTTAGGGACCAGTTTACTTTTTATTCTTTTGAGCCATACAGTGATTGTTATTACCAATGCTGTAGTTACCTGAATGTCTGTAGCAATTTCTTCTCATTTGTTACAATGAGTGCTGTCATTTTCTGACTTTTTTTTTCCATGAAACATTTCTGGCACCCTCTTATTACTGCTCAGTGATTGGACTCTAACTCAGTGGCCCTCACATTTTACCTGAATCAACACCTGGACAGCTTTCTCAGCAGAAACTGCTGGACCCAACCCCAGTTTCTGATTTGGTCAGTCTGGGAGGGCCAGGGTATTTGCATTTCCAACAAGTTCCCAGGGGAAGCTTATCCTGCTGGTTCAGGAGCCATCCTAAGGGAACTGCTGCTCTAGAGATAAGATATAGAAAAGAGGAAGAGTGTTTCAGCTTGGGAGTCAGTCATACTTCCTGCCTCACAACCTTTCCAGCCAGGTAGGCTCCCAGCTGATAAAGCCCTTTAAACTTCAGTTTCAGTTTGCCAAAATATCTCTAGTGGGCTTGTTAAGAGGAAGAAATGAAATCATGTTACTAAGCATTTGAAAGGAAAGTGATTATGGATTATGGTGGGTGTTTTTCTTATTACTTTTTATTTCCTCCCTAGAACTCAGTTTTAAAGACTTCTTATTGAGAAGTCTCAATAAGACTATGAGAGTTGCTATGAGTCAATGGACTCCATGGCACCTAACAACAACAATAACTGAATCATAAAGGATCCTTTAAGCACTCAGTTTGGTTAAGGAAAGTGTGTGTCTATGTAGAATGTGAGAAAAGAAAATTCCTTTGGGAGGATTTTGACAAAAATAATGATTCTAAAATTTGGACATGCACAGTAATAATAGCCAAGTGAGTTTTGAAAACAGGTTCCTATTTTGATTGAGGTCTCACTCCAATCATTAAGCTATATACTAACAAGATATCAAAATATATTATAAAGTTACACTAATCAAAACAACATGATATTGACTTAGGAATGGGCAAATAGAATCAAGGAATGGAGAAAAAATTCTATATCACACACAGGCACACATACTATATATATATGTATATATGTATGTAACTACAAAGAGGATTTCAAGTCAATGAGGGAAATACAAACTTTTAAGTAATGCTAGGAAAATTAGCTATTGATTAAAAACTTTTGATATTTGCCACATATCAAAAATAATTTCTGGATGAGTTTTTAAAATCTAAAAAGTATTACAATATCTTTATGATCTGGGGAGATAAAAATAAATGAATGTAAAAAAGAAATGAAGGTAAAATGTAAAATTGGAAGTATCAGAAACTTATAACTTCTATATGAAAAAAGGTGTTCTTTGTAAAGTTGAATAACAAGACAGTAAGGAAAATATTTGAGTCAGGTTATAGATTATAGCAAAGTACCAAAGATAATAAAACCACTTTTTCAGAGTACTAAAAGAATAAAATATGTACAGTGCAATACAAAAATATGCATGCAAACCACGAATAGACACACACACACACACACACACACACACACACACACGTGTATATATATATATATAAGGTAGGACTTAAATTTCTAGTGAAATAAAAAATCTGGTATCGTGAAAGACTCTTTGCTAGATAAAATACAATAACATCTATATTTGAAGGCAGGGTTGAATTTGCCAGACGGTGAGCTAGAACTGAGGCTTGTGGTAAAAATAAGTGTGCTAGAAATCTCCATATGATAGCAAAGGTAATGAAAAAATGGAAATAATTTTTCAGTTAAACTTACCTGACTATGAATAATTAAACATTATCTCAATTTTTAATCCTTTTCAAATATTTATCTAAGAATTAATTAAAAACCCTAAGGACTATAAGTATTGATCTGATAACTCAATCAGGATCTGGATAAGTTGTCATTCAGAACTCTTACAGCCCAGAGCCACTGCTGTATATTAAAAATTTGAAGTGGCTACTTTGAAACACCCATACTTTTTGTTATGGATGAAGCAAATATGGTAAATTGTATTATTTCATCAATTTTTATATAAAATTGGGATTGTTTAAGAATAAAATGCTAAAATATTTACATGTATAATAAAATGAATATGGACCAAAAAAGAAATAAGACCTCTACCTGATAGCAAAGGCAGGATATGTTTTAATATATAATTTAATAATTCTAGCTATATCTGTTTGTTTATTCTAAAGCTTCTATCATTTAAAAAATATGACATTAGGAGCAAAGATCCAGACTTGGTGCTACTTGGTCAGGAGCAGTAGAGCTATGTGGTGGGGCTTTTCTAGTAAAAGCACCATCATTTCCACAGCTCAGCACTGGACACTGACAAGGCCATAGAAGCTCTGCCTTAGTTCCCAAAGAACTTGACGTCTCCATGATTGCAGCAGCCTCAAGACCAAGCTAGCAATTTGCAGTCATCTCCATGCTGCCTCTTCCACATGAGTTCTTATGAATTCGTAATTGGTAGATTCTAGAAAGGTAAGACACAGTGGAGGAAACCACCAAGATATTGACATGTTCAAAAACTGCTACCAAGAATACAGACAGCCATTTGATTTCTGATATTGGAAACCACTATCTCTGTAAACAGCATCCATAAAAGGTGAGCCAAACATGGATGAGAAGACAACCTAGAATTAAATGATAAGAGAAGTCAGATAACTAGACTAATAATCCTCAAACTTGAGTGTGCATCAGATTTACTTAGATGGTTTGTTTAAGCTCAGATTGATTGGCTCGAGCCCAAAGTTTCTGATTCAGAAGGCCTGAGGCAGGATGGAGAGTCCACTGTTCCAATGATTGCCCAGGTGATCTTGATAATGACCCCAGGACAATATCCTGCTAACCACTGCACTACTTAGACTATAAACATTTCCTTCAATAACAGCTGGCTAAAATTGTCAAAAATTTGGTCTTGATATTGGATTGAAAGTTGGTAGAAATTTGGAAAATGAATAGACAGTCCCTGTCTATTTACAGGATGCAACATCATAAACTCTAAGTGGATCATCTTAATGAGTCCATGATTTTAATAAATTCTTTTTCCTAGCTTATTTCACTGAGGGGTCCAAGATGCAGTGACATCTTGTAAGCAAGGTTATGTTAGTTTCTAAATACTACTCCCACTGAAGGGAAAAAGAACTTCTAAGAGTTTTGGATGATTTTAGGACTTACCTGAGATGAACTTGGAGCACCTTGTGCTAGAAGGTATAGTAAGAAAAATGAGATCATGTCAGAAGAACACAGGAGCAACCTCTTAACTAGCTAACCGAGAAAATAAGAGCATCAAAA
>VMDO01004646.1:0-49206 GCA_007922755.1 Pedetes capensis | reverse complement strand
CCAAATGGAACATGTACTCCCTAATTAGATGTTGGATTTTAAAAACACAGCTAGAAAGAATATTTTTGTAGTCAATCTGGAAAATTTGAGTCGAGACTATAGACAATATTGTATCAATATTAAGTTTCTTGGGTGTGATAACAGTGTTGTGTTTGTAAGAGGATATTCTTGTTCTTAAGGAATGTGTGGGATGTAATTAGTGGCAAAGTGTCATGATATTTTTAACTTACTTTCAAATGGCTTCATCATAAAGTATACATATCTGTATGTGTGAGAGAGGGATAGATAAAGCAAATTTCAGAAGACAACTAGTGGATCTAGGCTAAGGATACAAGCTGTTCATTGAATTATTTTTTCAATTTTCTGTAATGTTACAGTTTTTTTTTTTTAAAAGAGTTGAGGAATATTCACCATCAAATAATTAAACCATCATTTAGATATGTAAGGAATATTTGTAGGTCATGTTATTATGTCAAATCCTTTATAAATCAATGCAAATGTAAGAAATAAATATACAAGTAC
Organism: Pedetes capensis; assembly: GCA_007922755.1. Taxonomy (NCBI): domain Eukaryota; kingdom Metazoa; phylum Chordata; class Mammalia; order Rodentia; family Pedetidae; genus Pedetes; species Pedetes capensis. Next base: position 48,684 of record VMDO01004646.1, on the reverse strand, counting down.
ATACAGGGATAAATGATGTAAATAGAAACCATGTCTCCTTACCCGATAGATGAAGAAATAGGTTCATGAATAAATTAACTCCTCTAAGGGAATATTCTAATAGGCATAAGATCCCATTTAATTGAGCTTTAATACAGGAACTGAACATCAAATATAGTCCTTTGAATACTTGAAATTTTCTTTCCAGGTTGTTGATTTGAAAAAGCTCATTGTATTACACTTTATCAGAGGGAACAGACCTTTTGAGGATTTTGTTTTTCTTTTTATATCTGTGATTTTCCTCTCACATTTCAGCAGGGATTGAGCTATCAGTTAGGGATGCTTTCTGTTTCTTAGCCCATTTCTTCATAAACTGGTGAAGAAGTTGGAAGTCCATTAGGTCTGTTGAACAAGGTGATAGACATGCAGAAATGAACAATAAAGCAAGAGTGTTAAAACAGATTCTGGCTAAGACTTAATATTTTGAAAATGTGCATAATCCTTTGTCCCTTTGAGTTAGCAGGGATTCCTTTTCCAGTCATGCATTATGATGTCACACATCATTATTAACACTGTCTGCCTGGACAAAGGAAACTGTAAAATCACTGGTTGTTCGTGCAGAGCAGTTGGAATGCTGGGTCAGTGTTCCTCTCTGCCCCTTACTGGCTGTGTGACTTTGGGCAAATTACTGAGCCTCTCTAGCTTCAATTTCCTCAGGTGTAACAACAGAATAACAACAGTATCTTAAGTGAGAAGATTGAGTGAGAATGCTCATAGCACAGGGCCTTGTATATAGAAAACATAAGGGTTTTTGTTGTTCAGCTCTGTGTTGTCAGTTACACATTTCTTAAATTACTGCAAAGAATTTAAGATGGTTTCTATTTTACATATATAACTTTTGTAATTTCACATTTACCTATCATGAAGGCTTGATTAGAAACAGTTGCTCATGTAACTAGATTATTTTAGACATAAAAGTACATCTAACAAAATAGTCTATGTTGTCTGCTATCCTTTCAGGATTTTGGTCACACATAGAAATATACATTTAGTATACATTTCCCACCTATATGTAATATCAGGAAATATTACAGACACACACACACACACACACACACACACACACACACACACACACACAGAGTTTTTCCCAAACATGTTAGGTTGAAACTGGTGTATCAGTGATACTTTTATTTATACATGTTTTTCTGTGGAGTAATTTTATTTGATTGGCTTTTACAACATGTTTGAGGATTTGGAATTAAACATGGGCATTGAGCAATGGAGATTTAGGGATTAATAGGAATCACAGTCTAACTGACTAAGCTTAGACCAGTGTTCTGATCTGACTGACTGACTTTCTTTCTTTCTTTCTTTCTTTCTTTCTTTCTTTCTTTCACTTTTATGTTCAAGTAATTGCTTAGTTATCGAACCCAGTTATTCCCTGAGGCTTGAAGTTTTTATTTATAATTGTTAACTCATATTAAATGTACCCCCCCAAATGTCTGTCACCTTGTTTTCTGTGGGGGCTTCCATGTTTCTGTGATGCTGAAAGCTATGACACTGGTATTTCAGGTACCAGCAGGGCCACTTATGGTGGATAGGTTTTGGCTGAGCTTCCAGACTAAGGTAGACTAGGGAGAAGGACCAGGCAGCCCACTTCCGAAATAATTGTTGTTGTTGTTAGGTGCCGTTGAGTCGAGTCCGACTCATAGCGACCCTTATAGGGTTTTCAATGGCTGACTGTTTCAGGATTGCCTTGGAAGTGGATTGCTAGGTCCTGCTCCCATTTTTGCAGTTCTGGGAATTGAACTCAGAACCTCAAAGACTGTAGAGCGGCACTCTACCAACTGAGCTAAATCCCAGCTGCCCCAAAATAATTAGCCATGGAAAACCCTATGAATAGCCGAGAAACACTGTCAGAGATAATGCTGGAAAATGAGCCTCCTAGACTGGAGGACATTCTAGAAATGACTGGAAGGGTTGCTTCTTCAAAGTAGAGTTGACTTTAATGATAGGAATGGAGTAAAGCCCCTGGGACCTCCTTTTGGTGATGTGGCACAACTCAAAATGAGAAGAAACATAGTGATGTCAACAATGGGCTCAAACAGAAAAATATCTTGCGCATGGCACAGTGTTGGGTAGTGTTTCATACTATTGAACTTAGGGTCACTATGAGTTGGATCTGACTAGAGGCACCTAAAAACAACATTAATTGTATAAATTAATGGGTTTCTCTGTGACATTTCCATACATGCATGTATTGTGATTTGTTACAATCTGCTCGCCCGAATACTTCTTTTACCTTCCTCTCCCCACACCCCCAATTAGTCCTTCTGCTTTCAGGTTATCTTTTTTAATTTTTAATTTTTTTAGTTTCCATCTATTAGAGAAAACATGCAATAATTGTCTTTTGGAGTCTGGCTTATTTCCTTTCACATGATTACTTTCAGTTCCATCCATTTCCTTGCAAATGGCCTGATTTCATTCTTCTTTATGGCTAAATAAATCTCCATTCTGTGTATCTATCATGATTTCTTTGTCCATTCCTCTGATGTTGGGCACCTAGACTGATTCCATATCTTAGCAAATGTGAATAGTGACACAATGAAACACGGATGTGTAGATATCTCTGTTGTATACTGACTTCATTCCTTTGGGTGTGTGCACAGGAGTAGAATAACTGGATCATATGGTACTTCTAGATTTTTGTTTTTCTGAGGCACCTCCATACTGTTTTCCATAGCGACTCCACTAATTTATATTCCCACTAATAGTATATAAGGGTTCCCTTTTCTCTACATCCTCATCAGCATTTGTTATTTATTTATTTTTGATAGTAACCATTCTAACTGGGGCAAAATAGAATCTCAATGAAGTTTGACTTGCATTTCTCTGGTGACTAAGTATGTTGAACACTTATTCACATTATTTATTCACCATTTTTATTTCTTCTTTTGAGATTCTCAGTCTCAGTTCTTTACTCAATATAAAGTCAAGCAATGGCTAACTTATTCTTCGATAAGTGTTTATCAAGTGCCTACTATGTTCAGTGCTAAGAAAAAAAATGTCAGGAACTATACCTTTTCTCTAGAAAGAACAAATATAACTAGAAATTAAAGCATACACATAAATATGTATATAAGAATGGATGATAACATAAATATGGACAAAATGAGTGTTGTGTTCAGGCAATCAATAAAGCCAGAAATGGTCAGAAAGACTCCCCAGTTTTTATTAAATGGGTGGCCGTAAAAAGTTGAACAAGAATTGGCTGAAAAAGAAGGGAAAGGTATTCTGTGTGAAAGGAAGATGCCTGATCAAGAGCTTATACTGGTTAATTAGCTTAACTAACTGTCAAAAGAAAGAAATAATAAGTAGTCTAGGGTATTAGGTGGGTGTTGAGGAGAAGTCAGAAATATGTAGGATGGAGAGAGATCAGAAAACAATACCATATATTTTGCCTGGAAGGAGTGCCTGGAAGGAAACAGGTAGCTTTATAAGCTTCCAACAGTGGGATAACTTGATGAAAAGATATTTTATGGAAATTTAAAATGTATTGATGTAGCTGAATATGATACTATGTACGTATAGAAACTGGGAAAAGAAAAAAAGGAAATTGGAATCAGGGAAAACTAATAATATTGTCTGAAGATGATGTTGGACATGTTTAATTTCTAGAATGGAGGAATCCACACAGAAGAATTCAGAACTGGCGCTAGAACCACTAAGATGGTGGTAGAAGAGTTTAAAAAGATGAAAATATGACTGATTCAGGCAAAGAACTGAGCCAACAAAGGCAACAGAAAAGGAGTACTGAAAGTTAAGTTTCATCCTAAAGAAACTTCCTTGATATGTGTAGTTGTGTTTTATGTATTCAAGTTGTTTGATGTCACTGGGTAGATTCAAATGCCAGATGTGGTTTTGTGAAGGATCCCATGATCATCTATTTGCCTAATGACTTGATAAAAAATTGATAAGATATTAAATGTGCTGCCTAGGCAATTATGACAAGAACAACAATTCTCAATGGATTCAGCAAGTGTTTATTTTTAAGTTTCTGAGTAAATACCATGGGCATATATGACTATGAAAAATACAATATGCTGGTCAGTTGTGATCACAGAAAAAATTATAGGTTCAAATGGAAAACACATAGAATCTTTGTGTTTGTGGAAGATGAATTACTCAGGAAGCCAATAAAGGAAATAGTAGAAACAGATTTGGTGGAGGATCATGTAAATTTTTGTGGATAAACTTTGATCAGATCAAAATCAGTGAAAGACAGGGAGTAGTTTAGAAAGGCACTTGACTTTTTCAAGGCCAACTATGCATAATATCTTTCAATCCAAGCTAAGGTTGCACATTCTTGAATCCAGTGAAGCATACAATGAAGACTGAGCAATGTTGGCTCACGTAACTGTATTGCAGCTGGGAATGGGCCTGGCTCAGTGGGTTGAAGTAAAAGCAAATGTGTGCCTGAAGGGGAGTGTGGAAGTGGGGCATAAAAGGAAGCTGCCTTTTCTCCCTTGTCTGGGAGCAGAGGGAGATGCTCATCATCTGAATTGGTGGCCATCTTGACCAATGAGACATTCTAATAGTGTATTCTTATGACAGCAAGGAGTCCTGGTCAGAATTCTCCTGGGCCCCTGGAAAATGGCCACAGGAGAGACAATTACTGACCTGGATCTTCAGAGGGTTCTCGATCCTCACAGCATTTGGCCACTGAGATGGACATGTGAGCAGAACTTCTCACGATTTGTGATCTTTTGAGTGTTTGCTTTTCTTCTCTTGGGCAACTGTATTCGGTTGCCTGTGGGAGAGGTGGGTGGAGGGCCTGATCTTTCAACAGTGCTGCTGAGCCTTGGCCATACCATCCTCATGGCCTGACTTATACCTGGCACTATGCTCAGTGCTTTTTTATCCTTTTAAAACTGCTGAGGAATTACAGTGTGATACACCTAGTAACTTTGAATAGATCTTGAAGCCTGCTAGAGAGTTAGCTGACAGGGAACACACATTTATGGTGGGCCCAGGGAAAGACTAGTGTTTGAGGAATTTGGCCATAGCTAGGTATTTTTCTTTGCCTCAAGTTACTCAAAATCAAATGGTCATATGTGGAGTTCCCTTGAAGTTGCCAGACAGGTGAAAATAACCTGTAATTCTAATGAACATGAAACCTTGCCACAGGCAACCTATCTCAATGGAAATACTGGCCTTGTTGAGAAAGAAGCTAAGGAGAACTTATATATTGATGTAAAAGTCAGCATGTTTTTTTTCTTGGTCATTTATTATCTGGCCTGAGAAAATATTTGTGTATAATTGTGTAAGGAGAATTACAGAAGTGGAGTTAAAATTTATTTTCTCTCATTATGTGCTAATATAATACCACTGAAATGCAAAGATGTGATTTTTTGAATATGTTACTAATTCCTTCCTAGAAACCTCCATCTCAAAATCCATCAATACTAAATATATCTTTATAAAAGAGGAAAAAAGAAAATCAAGTATCAGTGAAATTCTAAATTATTTACTAGTATGTACACATGTTTGAATGCTCTAGAGATACTCTTACCTCTTAAGGAAAAATATTATACTTTTCCCTCAGAGGTTTATTCTAAGGGAATGATAAAAGCAAGTCGGAACATTTAGGTATGGTTCAATTTATTTATTTTTATTAATTTACCTTTCTGCCTACGAGTGCCATGGGAAAACAGAATGGGCATTTTAAAACAAAGAAATAAAGTAGGGTCAGTGAATTTAGATGACTTAATTTTATTAAAATCTCAGAAATATAGGATAAGTTGTAGAGCATAACGTGGATAATTTCATTTTTCTTGTCTACAACAGAAGAATAATTCATTCCTTGATTTTGATGTCTTAGAAGGATACTAAATGTGGTGTGGAACTTTTGGGAAGCAGCTGCAAACCTGGATATCCCACTTACTTGCCAATATTTTACGACCAAACAGATGTGTACGCAAATCACACCTGTTCTAATTCCAGAAGCTCTGCTTCAGTCAATCACCTTAAAATAACTTCTGTCTCTAAGACATAAAATGTACTAAAGAATCTTGAAGTCTGGACAATGAAGGTGTCAGCAGCTCCCTGACCAAGGGCACAGCTGAAACATATGGTCACATTTTCCATGCTTTCATGGGACTCCAGGGAGCATTCAATGACAAATCAATGGAAACTTCTCATAAGATGGGAAAGTGAGAAGCCCAGAGAATGTGCTAGGGGGACAATAAGGTGCATCTTGCTCTGCAAATGCTTTCCTTTTACTACTCTGTTCAGAAAAATCTTGAGGTGGTAATAGCCTTGGTGATATAGTCACAGCAGGTAAGTTGCATTTTGAAAGTCAAATTTGTTTTCTGAGAAGGTAAAGGGTAAAATACTTAGCATTAGCTATTTGGAGTACTCTTAAAATGTTTTTTATTTGTCTGGCACAAACTATGTATCAAAACCCAGAAGAACACATTGGTACTTTCTCTATGTGATATACCAGTAAGGGAAGGATCTCCTGGTACTATAACCCACATCCCCAAATACCACTCTGCATTGAATCCAGAGTGTTAAAAAAATCTGAGGAGTTTATAGTCACAGAAGAACAAATCAATTTTAAATAGATGGACATAGTATTTAAGCTGGGTTCTGACATGTTCTCATACTTTTCTTCTCTTGACATGACCTCATTGTATTTCTGATTATACAAACAGACTGGTATATGGTTAGAATTTACTGTGCTATGTTTGGAAACAGGATAATTATTTTTCATTGCATTCTTTGCAGATATTTACAATTTATTGTTGATTAGAGCAACTGTCTCTGTTGCATCTGTTCTTTGTAATCTATAGTAGCCCAATTCACAGTAGACCCTTCAGTCACCTGGCTGAGTTATTTTACCAGTATCCTCAGTTCTGTGTCCTTTTTATTTTCAATTATATTTTCCTGTAAAAATCTTTGGTAAAAGCAGAGAACATGCTTACATCTCCTTTGAAGGAGTTTTTGGTCTTCACTTTGATTAGATTTTTATTGACATGTAACATGAACAAAGAAAATTGAACATAAGCTTGAATATTCTTTGTAAAATTTCATATGAGCTTCTCCAATAACTAGAGTCCAGATAGAAAAATGCAACATTACCAACAATGGTAGTGCTGGCATTCAGGTTCTATCCCCAGTTTTCACAGATAACTACAGTCCTGATTTCCAAAAGTTTAGCTTAGTTTTCATATTTTTGAACTTTAAATTTTTTACATGCAAAAATGTTTGCACATAGTTCAGTTTATTTTCATTACTACCTGATATTCCATTATGCAAATATGCCACAATTTTTTCATCCATTCTAGAGTTAGGCATCTATACAAACTCTAACTTTTTTGCTATAAAAAAAGAACTGATGTTCACAGTATAAGAAGTGTAGTTTGGTGAACATATGCATATAGTATTGTTGGGTATACCTCTATGAGTGGAATTGCTAGATTATAGTATATGCTTGACTATAATTGCAGGAAAGTAATCAGCCTTTTAGAAAGATTTTTCTATAGCAATGAAATGAACAGATTAATGAATAGAATAATTTAGGTGAGGATTGATAAGGGTTTGAACTAATAATATTAGTGAGATAGAAATAAGGAGGTAGGTAGGAGAGCTATTTATGAATAAAAATTATTGGACTTGATGGCCTAAACTGATATGAGGGTGAGACCGGGATGAGTTCTGGGCTTCTAACTGAATGGATATTGGTATCATTCATGGAGATAGGTGCTACAGGAATCTCATTAAATGAACATGCATATGCCTCCAGGAAGCTGTCATTATTTATTTGGAAGCAAGGAAAAAGATACTAATACAGATAATAAGTCATAAGTGGCTTATTTCCCCAAAATATTTTACCAATTCTTCAAATAGCCAGAACAGATCCCAGATACATGTGTCAATTGCCATGCATCCTAAGAATTCTATCCATTGACATTTTACAGAGGGCTCAAAGAGACAGACCTAGTTTAAAGATATTTCTGTCCTTTAGACATTATATGGAATCAGGTTAGCTATTTAATGTCTAAGAAGCAGTTTCTTCACCCATAACACAAGGATAATGTATCAGTAATATGTTGCTGTAGCAGAAAAACCAGCTGAAATAAGATTATGGAGGAAAAAGTTTATGGGAATCTCACAGTAAGAGGATCAGTCCATAATGGTGGGAAGGCATCGTTGGGTGGTGGGGGCGGGGGCAGGCAGCTGTATCTGTGGCAGACAATTTCATGGCATTGCAGGGCAGGAGGCAGAGAGCAACTACAGCAACAGATCTGTGATAAAAACTGCAAAGTCCAGCCCCCAGGGACCATTACCACAAAGCAAAAATCCAACCTCCCAAAGTTCTATGACCTCCACAGACAGTGCCACGAACTGGGAATCAAGTATTCAAACCCATGAATGACCTTTGGTGGATGCTCAGATATAAACCATACTTGATGATAACACATATTTTGCATGACTCAAAGAAATTATAAAGTATATATTAGTTCTTAGCACATAGTAATTTTAAATGATAGCCATCATTATTTTATATTTAATCTTATGTCAATACTTTTTGCCACTTATATTCTCAGATAAAGTGGATCAGCCACTTTTCTCCTCTTAATTCCCTGGCAACAATTTACTGTAAAGTATGAGCATTTGAGTGTTAAGTAAAAATTGGCATTGTATTTAGCAGCCTTAATCAAAACCCAGTCATTCTCTAAACAGGTAGCCTCTGATTTAAAAATAAGGATGTGAGTGTGCTTAGATTTCACCACAATTTTATCCAACAAGCTTGTCCTGATCTCTTATTGATAAGCATCCTATATTGGTTGCTTTTTGGGACCTCAATATTTACACCTAAGATGATATCTCCATTGATATGATTCTGCCATGTGTTCTTGAGTTTTAAGATGTTAAACTCCAAATGCCTTGGGAACATATTTGTACAGAATGCCTTCTGAATAAACTACAACTTCAGTTTTACAGTGGGGGACTATTTTATCCACCACGTGTACCTACATCTGCATGGGAAACAAAAAGATCCAGCATTATATCAGCTTCCAACTCCCCAAATGTTTTATGGGACTCTGCAGAACCAATGATGCTCTTGGGATCCAGCTAGACCTGTTTGTTTGTTTTTGGTGTGTATGTGTGCACTTTTGTATCCAGTAGCAATAAGCAAAACCCAGGTTTCCCTTGTCTTTTGTCCTTCACATTCAGATCTGCAGAGTGTGTAGTACAGGCTGGGGAGGAATTTTAAGGATAAAAATGTTGCACATAACATTGATTCTATCATTGGAACTGTCAGGATCACAGAGAGATGCTTTTAGAGAACCTTTTGACTCTTTAGCTATTAGCTTCCTTGCAATCCACCTACTGGTTACTGTCTCTTCCCTCTCCCTACCCAAATCCCATATTGTCCTATATTTATGTGGTTGATGTTAGGTGCCATAGTGTCAGGTCCAGCTCATTGTGACCCTATGTGCAACAGAACGAAACACTCCCCAATCCTGTGGCAGGCACATGATCTTTTTTTATGTTTAAGCCTGTTGTTGCAGTAACTGTGTCAATAGTACAATAAAATAAAAAAATACTATAGCAACTTCAGCTAATATTGTTATGAAATAATGTTCATTATCTATACAAGTTAATAGCAATACATATCATTAATAATTCATTGGATTTTGTGGCAGATGAAAATGACCTGGGATTAAATCTGTATTAGAATGTATCATTCACTTGGTTATACTCTCTGGTTACCAGGCTACAGAAAATAGTATCATACAACTATACTTTTATCTCTGAAGCATAGACAAAAAGGATGCCATTTTAAAAATATTTCAGACTGATTTTGGTGGTTTATTTTAGTGATGTAACAGAAGAGGAGAATGTTTTAAGAAAATGAGCACACTTATACAAAGGGCACTTCTGTTGATTTACAAAGATTCTCCTATGTAAGGTGGGCTGGGATTTAGCTCAGTTGGTAAAGCATCGCTCTGCAGTCTCTGAGGTCCCAAGTTCTATTCCCAGCTTCCCAAACGTGGGGGAAGGATGTGACAATCCACTCCCAAGGCAATCCTGAAACAATCAGCCATTGAAAACCCTGTAAGTGTCTCTATGAGTCAGACATAACTTGACGGCAACTAAAAACAACATGTAAGGTAGTTACTACTGTGCATTTCATTATATTGATCTGAAGACTCAGTAGGAATGTTTTGCTTGCTAAGACACCAGAAAATATGAATATACCTATCATAAGAGCATAAAAATGGTAAAGCCAGGAGATTCTGCACTTGCCTTCAAACAGTTGTCTCCTGAGTCCAAATTTAATATAACATTTAAGCATTACAAAGAATAGCTTGGGGGCATAAGGTTGCCCCAAACTGCAATAAAATACTTTGCAAAAGTGATTTCCCAACCCATCCCCCAACCAGTTTCAGTGTCCTCTGTATATTTTACAATTCTTTACATGAGACATAAAAATAATTAAAATGAATGAAAACTCAGAAATTCTGTTCACCATGACTGTTCAATGCAGTCTCTTCAGGCTGGATTTACTGGTGGTGAAGAATTGAACCAATACCAGTGAAAGAGCCCAAAGAGTAGAATGGCCTCCTAGTCCAATGGTACATGACCACCATGTTGGTCCATTTCCCGTGACTGCCTGCACCTCCCCCAGAGCTGCCAATCTCACACCTGAGTGGTTGATGATATCAGCCCAGGTCGGGGATTACAGGGATTTGGATGTGGTGTGTCTAGTCAACAAGAGCAAGTCAGTAGGAGCAAGCTGCATCAGGTAGATATTGAGAGTGTGTCCTAGGACTAAAGCTATCTTCTCTTCTTTCTCTCCCTATAGCAAACTAATGGTCTCTCATAAATGCATATTTCTGCAAAAATCAAGGAAAATCTGGAGAAATAGAAGGTACTGGATTTGTTTTATTTAGCATTGGTTTTCAGGAGGATCCTGGGTTTCATGTTGGAGTGTTTGTTTGGATTTGTTGTGCTGTTTTTCTTTTTTTCTTTTTTTGGCTTGAATTTTTCTTTTTTTTTTTCAGGCTTGCTTTATGAACACTTTCTATTAAAATGTGGAAAGAAGGAATACATAGACATTTTTTTCTTATGAAAGAGTGGTTACATGAATTGTCAAATTTGACAAGACACTATAGATACTATATATCTGTGAGATTTAGTCCCTTTTACTGTCATAGAAGATGATCCATTATATGAATTTTTTAAAAATTTTTTTCTGAAATAGTGTCTCGCCATATAGCCCAGGCTGGCCTTGAACTTGACTCACTATGTAGCCTAGGGTGGCCTTGAACCCATGATTCTTCTCCCTCTACCTCCTGAGTGCTGGGATTGCAAAAGTATGCACCAGCATGCACTGTTGAATTGCTCTTTCCAAAGGTACAACATTTTTGCCTGCTAAAGGACTCTCCTTATTAGAAAGACCTGAAACATTCTTATTATAATACATGGGACATGGGTTTGTACATACATTTCTTGAGGTGTTTTGGATTATAGAATATTTCAGTTGGGATTTCCAGAACTTCCAGAAATATTTTAAACTGGACAAATGTTTTTTTCCTCAGTCATATTTACTTCACATTAACCCTGTCATATGGTGTTGTCTGTATGAAAGTTGGAGTGCATGCATGAGGTATGAAATTTGAAAAGTAAAAAGAAGATTCAGTGAAAAGTGAGTCCTTAGTACTCCAGCCACCAAGTACTCTTCTCATGCCACTTAGTTGTTTTCTTTTCTATGTTTACACACATATATACATACAAATTTATATACTACATCCATATTTAATCAAGCCTATATTGATATATTTAGGTTGTTTTTAATTTTTCAAAAACAATGTTGTAATTAAGTGTGTTTATTTCCCCTGTGGTTGGAGTGTGAACTCAGGGCCTTCTGCAAACTAAGCAAATGCTCTTCCACTGAGTTACACCCTAGCCTTTAAAAATTTTTTTTTTAAAGCCTGGCATGGTGGTGCACACTTATAATCCCACTGATTTGGGCGACTGAGGCAGGAAGATCTCGAGTTTGAGGTCAGAGGCAGCCTGTGTAACGAAGTGAGACCCTGACTCACAATAAAAAGTAAAAGTGGGCTGCAGGTTCAATACAGTGGTAAAGCACTTGCAAAGTATGTGCAAGGCCTCAGGTTGAATCCCCAAATACTGCAAAATACACACATACATACATACATGAATAAATTTTACTTTGGGAAAAGGCCTTACTAAATTGCTCAGGCTGGCCTGTAACTTGTGATCCTCCTGCCTTGGCCTTTGAGATAGCAGGGATTACAGGTATGCACCATCAAGCCAGGCTATGATATGTATTTTTTAACATTCTTATAGGTGTCTGCATAGCCAGTCTCCTCATTTCCTTCAGTGTTCCTTCTCACCTCCTTACCTACCTTACATAAAATAGCCCATCCCTCAGTTCTCCCTAATCCTCCTACTGTACTTTATTTTTTTTAGCATGTCCGTCCCCTCCCCTGCCCCACTTGTCTATGAGTTTGACACATTGTGGGGACTGGTGTGTTGCTGTGATGCTATCATGGGAGGGTCACCTATGGTGGACAGGTTTCAGGTGAGCTTCCAGACTAAGACAGACAATGGATAAGGACCCAGCAGCCCCTTTCAAAGCAATTAGCCATTAAAACCCCCATGAATAGCAGAGAAACACTGTCAGATATAGTGCTGTAAACTGAGGCCTCCAGCTTAGAAGGCACCAAAAAGATGAAGGGGGGAGTTTTGCCTTCTCAATGTAGAGTCGACCTTCATGGTGGCAATGGAGTAAAGCCCCAGCCAGGAACCTCCATTTGCTGATGTGGTATGACTCAAAATGAGAAGGAACACCTATAAATGTCCATTAATAATTGGAATGTGGGACATACACCTGACTCGTGCCATGGAATTTTCAGTTACATGGTACAGTTGTGAAAGCTGGACATTGAATAAGGTAGACAGGAGAAGAATTGATGCTTTTGAATTGTGGTGCTGGAGATTCATATTGAATATACCATGGACTGCCAGAAGAACCAACAGAGCTGTCCTAGAAGAAGTGCAACCAGAGTGCTTCTTGGAACCAAGGATGGACACTGGAGTAGGACATCATGCTTGGGACAGGTCAATGAAAAAAAAAGGAAGATGCTCACTAGATGGATTGACACAGTGTCTTCAACAATGGGCTTAAACATAAAAAAAGATCCTGTGAATGGCACAGTGTTGAGGAGTGTTTCAGTATGTTGTACATATGGTTGCTATAAGTTGGACCTGACTCAGTGGCACCTAACAACAACAAAGCCCTTGCAGCCAGTTGCTGTGCATTTGTTTATAGACTCTTTCCCAGTAAATACAACTTTATGAGATTCTCTACTGTTTGCTGCTCTATCCACAGAGCCTAGAATAGTGTAGTTAGTGATCACTATGTATCAAATGAATAGGTCATTTTGTACATTTGAGAATTGATTTGTAGGAAAAATTACTAGAAATGGAATTGTTGTGTTAAAGAGCATGGACATTGGTAATTTAAACACATATTGCCAAGCTGTTTTCCCTAGAAATTGTAGAAATTTATACTTCTGTCATCAGTGTAGCCACCCCTCACAACATCAAGCTTTTTTTCCTTTCTTTTCAGTACTGGGGGATTGGACCCAGGGTGCTCCACTGCTAAGACATACCCCCAGTCCCTTTTTTATTTTTCATTTTAAAACAGGGTCTCACTAAGTTGTACATGCTGCCTCTAACCTTGAACCTGTGATCCTCCTGCCTCACCCTCCTGAGTCACTGGGGTTATAGATGTGTACCACTATGCCGGGCTAACATCAAGCTTTTTCTTATTTTACAAACTGGTTAAACTTATTCTACCTAATTGTAGTTATAATTTGAGTTCATCTATTATAAATGATGTCCATATTTCTAAGCCTTTAGGTGTTTATGATAAGAGAACATATCTAAAGTGTTTTAACTCAATCTTACATTTAAGTGTGTACCTGACACTCATGCTCTGATACCAGAAGTTGCTTAATATCTGCACTGAGGACTCTGTAAGTACTTAGAGGTTCCTGGGTATCTCAGCTATCTCTTTGCTCCTTTACTTTGAAATCCACAATTTACCTGAATTGAAAACTGAACTGATAAATCCAGTTGATTAAATTTATTTCCTTAACCATCATCTCCAAGTTATCACTTTATTAAAATTCACCATTTCCAAGATATTTTCTATGCCTGCATTTTTTTTTTTTTTTGTGGTCCTGGGGTTGAACCCAGGGCCTCGAGCTTGCATGCTCTGCAAGTGCTGGACCACTGAGCTGCACCCCAGCCCCCCCCTTTTTTTTAACTGTTTGAGACAGGGTCTCACTAACTTACACAGACTGCCTCTGGTCTCGAACTTGGGATCCTCCTGCCTCTGCCTGCCAAGTTGCTGGGACTACAGGCGTGTACCACTGTACCCAGGCTATGTCTGCTTTTAATTGCCAAGTAGTACAAAAGTTTCAGTATCCCAAGAAAGCCCCTCCCATGCAAATAATCCTATAATCCTATGTTCTTTTCCTATAAAGTGTCCCCCATACAACTGTTTTTGAGTAGCCTGACAAGCAAGTTTATAGGTAAATTTTAATAATTGCCTTTGTATTTTAGATTTCTTATGCAGTAAAAAATTATATAATTTTCATTTTACTTTATGCTACTTAATATTGTACTACTTACAGGTCATATTTGGGATTTCAATATACACTGTCCAGAATACCAAAATGAAGTTGAAAATACCAGGGCTTTGGCATGTAATTGGGTCTAATTTTAAAAAGTGGCATCAATCCATTGCACTATTTCCTAGTTGATCATAATCCAAAAATTCCTTTGACTCCTTAAAAATGTTTACATATGCTACAATCATGTTTGGATCAGCATGGTTTTACTGGAAAACAAAATAGGAATTTCTTATGGGAATATATTCTTTATATTCTGTTAGATGAAAGATACACACACACACACACACACACACACCCCATAGCAAGGATAAAACAATGTCACTATGATGATCAATATTGAAATCTCTTGCCATGGAAATTCTCATTTTACTAACACTTCATGGACTCACCCTTCACAAAGAATAGAAGGTATGGATTATTTACCTTTTATTAATTGTATCAAAACTTTGAAAAATGGTTCTATTACAGGAACACTGGGCAAAGGCATCAATAACAATTTTCAGGTCTCCTGCAAACTTAAATGTTTTCCTTTTTCTAATAAGAAACCCAAAACATTCTGTTGTTGTGATTTTCTATTTTTGAGTGTAAGACTAGGATCCTCTGACTTTTAATGTGGTTTGTGCTTATAATATGTTGTATGATATTTGTTAGATAATATTTATTCCTTTCTATCATTAGGTGAGATGTTATAATCACTGTTTAACACATATAAATGGTAATTAAAAGTACCCAATATTTAAACCAGACAGTAATATAGTGATCAAAATATAATCGACAGATCACAGGACATATTTTTCTAAAATTCATGAGCTAGAAACAGATCATGTATATACATTCAACTAGTCATGGAAAAATGAGGTAACAAAGGATTTTTACTATATAATGAGTGGCATAGGAAAAATTTTGCACTTATATTCATGTGGGATATAACCTTGATGAAATTTTTTAGAAGCAGTTACCATAATGTTAGGGCCCAATGATTATTAAAAGCCACAGTGGCTCAAAGAAGATAACCTTGACACTATAATAAAGGGAGAAGGACCTGGAAGCCTTCTCCCACAAAACAATCAGACATTGAAAACTGTATGAAGCACTGACAGTGCCAGTGTGGCAGAGTGCCGGGTAGTGTTTCACCTTGTGTATTTGGGGTCCCTATGAGTCAAATCCACCTCAACAACACCTAACAACAACATCCCTGAAGGGTTACAGATGACTATGTTGTATAAATATAACTTGGAAACATCTCATGCTGAGATTTAATACTTGGGGGTCAATGCAATGGTAAAGTTTGAAAAAAATAAACATATCAACTAAAAAACCTTCATTATTGTGTTCACTAGGGAGTCTGAGTATGAAATATTTTCACATCATGGATAATTTCAACTCGGAGTCAAAATGCCTAAGGGATACAGGAGCTTAACCAAGCAATGTCGAATTCTTAAAGAGAAAATCGAACTCCTGAACTCTTATAAAGTTTTGTGTATGATTTACTTAAGCATAAATTATTTAAAGATGAATTTTTTATTTTCTAAAAATAAAGTAAATGTTATACCTGGAAAAGTCACAAGGTTTTGAGTCTTCTCCTTTCTTCTCCGCTCCCCTCCCATCCCCTCCTTTCTTCTCCCTTCCCCTTCTCTTCCCCTCTCCCCTCCCCTCCCCTCCTATCTCCTCCCTTCCCCCTTTCCTTTCCCCCTTTCCCTTCTCCCTTTCCCTTCCCTACCTACCTGAGGGCTTGAACCCAGTGCCTCATGCATGCTAGGCAAGTCCTCTACTCCTGACTACATATCAGCCCCCTTTCATTTTTTTACCTTGAGACAGGGTCTTACTAAGTTTCACAGGCTGTCTCTGGCCACAAACTTGTGATTCTCCTGCCTCAGCCTCCTGAGTTGCTGGGATTACAGGCATGTGCTACCACATCCAAATAATCTGTCTTTTCACCTGTCTATTACTCTGACATTTTAAAGGCATTGAATATAATTCATTGAATGTCATATCTCTATCTTTCTGCTTCAGTTAAGAAGCTATTAGGTTACAAATGCTGACAGTTTCACTCAGGTCCACCCGCACTTCTATTTATACTAAACCCATCTTTCTACATTTCAGGCAAGTGAAAAGGGTCACAAAACTTGAGATTTGTGTGGAGATTTAAGATTGTGTTCAATAGTCTAAGCATGACATAAATTTCTTTTTAAGCCTTCTTGGTGGGAGGCAGGGAAGGAATTCCTTATTGAAGCTAAACACACTTAAAAATTTTCCTCCTAATTTTGTGTTTGTTTACCTGGGGCCAAATTTTTCTGGCCCTCTTGAATTTGCAAAAAATGTAAAAAAGAAAAGGAACAAAGAATTCTCTTTCTGACACACACACACTAAGTTTGTACTGAATACCTCTTCTAGAGCTCTAAGCTAGAAGTGTGTATAAATGGAACCACTAAAAATCAAAAGAGAAAAATTCCAGAGGTGTGGGGCTTGGCGCAGTGGTAAAGCAAGTGCATAGCACATCTGAGGGCCTGGGTTCAATCACAGCACCACAAACAAACAAACAAACAAACAAAAACCCCAAACACACACATTCAGAGATTCTAAAAGTTTCATAGTATAAAACTGGAGTTTTGGAAAAATCTAAACTGAATTCAGCTGATGCTTGAAATATCTGTTGGTATTAAATTAGATGTATTTATTAAGAAGCCACAAATAGTTTATAGATTTTAATGCTAACTTTTACAGTGGGAAATATACTACTAAGTGATTTCAAAAGGAGCAATGATCTGTAACCACTCAAAATGTCTTTGAACAGAGATGCAAAAGTAGAAATTCAGTGAAAACACTAGGCTTCTAATAAGCATCTCAGAAAAGGTACCCAGGAGGTGGTGACAAATATAATGTGGTTGGAACAGTCAAGATGTTTCCAAAGTTTTATGCCTTAAATTTCCTAAATACGTAGCTAGCAGACACATACACCAGGCAACTATTGATGCTAGAAAGATATTTTAGTTAGCATTTTGTAAGACCTACCACTTTTAACCAACATTTCCATTCATGACTGTTCTGGGAACAATGTCTGGTAGTACATTACAAATAACAAGGAAGCAGGATTAACTTTGAATCTTAAAGTTGCCTCACACAAATTTGTTGTTATTTTTCTCATTTTAATGTGACACTCCAAATGGATGAATTCAGCAGAATGGTTTCAAAAGTTAAGGCTCGCTAAGGATTATCTCTAAAGAGTAAAACCTGAGGCACATACAATCTTGATGACACTGTGAAAAGCTAAGACTAAAACAGAACAAAACAAACACCCTCTTTTGTTCCCACCTCCTTTTCCAACCACTCTCTCCCCAAAGCATATGCTATTTTAAATTTAGACATTGGGAAGGAGTGAGACAAAACCGGTGTCAAGGAACCCCTGGTATGTTTTCCAGACAAATGTCCGCTGCCTGCATTGAGCACCACTGGGGACGGTAGGCCAGATGTCTTGGGCCATGACCTTCAGCCCACAGGGTCAGAGTGGACTCTTGTGCTCTGGGGTGTTTGTGTTCTGGGCTTTAGTCGTTTGTGGAGGAGTGTGCTGTGCTCTGAACTGATTGTGGCTTCCGACCAACCTTTATTGTGCTTTCCATTTTACTTTCCTTTCTTCGCTGCTCCTCTGCTTCCTGTTCTTTGGCCAGCAGATGGTAATTGATGGACATGCCGATGAAAAGGTAGATACCTGAGGCCAGGAGGATGACGCCACAGGCCCAATAGGTGTATTTGTAGTCTCCATATATATCAGTGAGGCGGCCTAGAAGCGGGGGGCCCAGGAGCACAGGGGCGCACTCTGCAATGGTCACGAATCCAACGACGGTGGAGAACTTTTGGGGCCCGACGAGATCCATCAGAGTTTCAAACAATAAGGCGCTGAGCCACCCAAAAGCGAATCCAAAGAATCCGGCATAGATGCAGAACTCAAAATAGGTGGTCGATAAAGGTGCCAGCAGATGACACACTCCGTTTGCAATAATAGCAGCAGCGAAGAAGTGCTGGATTCGAGGCCTCACCCACTTGGTGTTGGCCACAAGTCCCATGGAAGGCCTGGCTACCATGTCCACTAAAGCTAGAATGGAGAGAAGGAAGGCTGACTTCTCGCTAGAAAAATGCCGACTCTTGCCGTAATTACTAAGAAAGACCAGAGGTGCGAAGAGTCCAAAAAACATGAGTAAATTTCCAGAGAGGTACACCATGAAGCCTCTGTGGGTCAGCAGAGAAGAATCCAGGAATCTGTTCGTTCCCACGACGACACTTGTATCCCCGGCGCTCTTTCTTAATTCAGAGCCCCCTGCTCTCTGAGAAGTGTCCTTGGAGCTGACTTTCTCTGCCTTGGCTGGCTTAGGCCCTATGGGGCGCATCAGGGCCCCAGCTACCCAGCAGTTTAGCAGGATGGCCCCGAGGATTAGGAAGCTTCC
The DNA here is from genome assembly GCA_007922755.1 of Pedetes capensis. Classification (NCBI taxonomy): domain Eukaryota; kingdom Metazoa; phylum Chordata; class Mammalia; order Rodentia; family Pedetidae; genus Pedetes; species Pedetes capensis. The sequence continues at coordinate 29,519 of VMDO01004646.1, read as the reverse complement.
TCTCCAGCCATAGATCGCGAAGAGAAACTGATTGAGAGGGGCCAGGGTGCAGAGGAACACAGGGCTGCCGGCCATGGCCAGTCCATTGGCCAGCGGGCGCTTCTTGTAGAAATACTTGCCGATGATGGTGAGGGCCGGGTTCAGGTTGAAGGCCAGCCCGAGGCCTCCGATAACCCCAATGCACACGTAGAGTTCCTTGAGGGTGTTACACAGCGAAGCCCCGATCAGGCCACTGCCGGACAGACAGCCGCCCACGAACACCACGGGCCGGCTGCCGTACTTGTTCACCAGGATGCTGCTGATGGGGCCCGCGCCGTACATGACGGCCAGCATCACCGAGGAGATCCATGACACCTCGCTGGTGGTGGCGCCCAGCAGCTCCTCGATCTCTTTGAAGAAGACGGTGATGGACTTGGGGAGCGCGTAGGAGAAGCCGATGGAGATGAAAGCGCCGCATACCACGGCCCAGCCCCAGCCTCCGTCCGGGGGCGTGTATCCGGTTGGAGGGCCAGAGGCCACTGGCATTTTAAGGGTGGATCCAAACCAAGTGCCGTTATGTGGGCGGCTGGCAACGAGGGCGCGTGGGGGGGCGGCGCGGGCCCAGCTCCCCCCGGGCTGGGGTTGGGCTCTTGCCACGCATCCTTCACCCGCCGCGTCCGCGTTCGCCCCACGAGCAGCCGCGTGGCCCCCAGCTCCATCACAGCTCGCCTTTCCAAAGATGACTTTTTCCCCTTCCCTTCCCTTTCCTCTTTTCTTTTCCCTTCCCTTTTCCTTTTCCTTTTCCTTTCCCTTTCTTGTATGAAGATACTCGGTGGCATGGCACAGTGGCCGAACGCCTGTTATCCCAGCAACTCCAGAGGCAGAGACTGGAGGATCTCAGGCTCCAGGGTAGAGGACACGGAATGTAGTGAGACCCTGGCTCGAGATAAAACAATAATGTGCAGCTCAGTGGGAGTGCGTGTGCAAAAATTATGCACGATGTTCGGGGTTCAGCCCCCCCCCCCCAGTACTGCAAAACAAAACAACCAGAAAATATTTTTCGATTGTTTACCTAGTTTCAAAAAAGAGTTGAAAGGATAAACATTATTTTAGAATCATTAACATGTAAACCACACATAAAAGTATCAAAAGAGGTTAAATAAACTCAATCTCTTATTTTTATATTGTTGTTGTTAGGTGCCCTCGAGTTGTGTCCAACTCATAGCGACCCTCACAAGGTTTTCAATGGCTGATTGTTTCGAGATTGCCTCTGGAGTGGATTGCCATGTCGTTCTCCCATTTTTGTAGTGCTGGGGATTGAACTCAGGACCTCAGAGACTACAGAGCAGTGCTCTACCAACTGACCTAACTCCCAGATCATTTTTATATTAAAAACCAATTTTTGCAATATAATTAACATGCAATAAACCGCATGTATTTGTGGTGAACACTATGGTAAGTTTTGTCATATATGTGCACCTGTGGCAGTACCAACATAATTAAAAGGATAAACATTTCCCTTATGCTCCTAAAGTTACTTTTTGCTGCTTTGAAAGTCCACCTTCTGTGCAATGCCATCCCAGTCTTCAGGCAACCACTATTCTACAGCTATCTTTATAGATAAGGTGGCATTTGCTTGTGTTTAGATAAATGGAATCAAATAGTAGGTAATCTTTTTGTCTTTTATTTGCATGATTGTTTTTAAAATCATCTATGTTGTCTTCATCAAAAATCCATTTCCTTTTTGATTACTGAGTAGCAGTCCATTGCATGGATGTATAATGTTCACAGTTTCTTCATCTATTGACCTGTTGCTACAGTTCAAATAAGTGTCCTCAAAGGTCCATCTGTTAAACGTTTAGTCCTCACCACTATTGGGAAGTGGTGGAGCCTTTGGGAGGTGGCGTAGGAGAGTGTTAGTCACTGGGAATGTGTCCTTGAAGGGGATTGTAGGACTTCAGCCTCTTCCTCTTCCTATCTCTTTTGCTTCCCAGTTGCCATGAAGTAGGCAGCTTCCTTGGCCCCACACTCTTACATGATGTATTGCTTCACCCACGGGTCAGATGTAGCAGGGCCAACCAACCGTGGACTGAAACCTCCAAAACTATGAGCCACAGGAAACTTTTCCTCTTTTCAAGTTGATTGTTTTAGGTATTTTGTTACACTGATGGAGAAAGATGACTAACACACTTGTTGATGGACATTTTGGTTGTTTCCAGTTTGGGGTTATTACAAATAAAGTTGCTATGAATATTTGTGTTTAAGTTATCTGTATGGACATCATATACACCTAACAACAACAAGATGGACATATGCTTTCTTTTCTCTTGAGAAATTATCAAGAAGAGCATATATTTTTTAATAAAGTGCCAAATTAATTCCAAAATAATGGTATGATTTATTATATATCATATGGGTAGAGTGGTAACAGAAGGTTCTAGTTCCTTTCCATGGTTGCCAATTCTTGGTATAATCAGCCTTTAAAAATTTTAGCTGTTCTAATAGGTAGGTAAGGGCTGGGATTTAGGTTAATTGATAGAGTGCTACGCTACAGTCTCTGAGGTCCCGAGTTCAATTCCCAGCACTGCAAAAATGGAAGAAGGACCTGGCAATCCACTCCCAAGGCAATCCCGAAACAGTCAGTCATTGAAAACCCTATGAGGGTCACTATGAGTCGGATACCGACTTGAAGGCACCTAACAACAACAACAACAAATAGGTGGGTAAAGGAATTTAATTATAGTTTTTTTTTTTTTTTTTTTCCAGTACTGGGGTTTGAACTCAGGGCCTCGCACTTGCATGCTTTGCAAGTGCTGGACCACTAAGCTGTTTGTTCAGTCCATTTTTTTTTTTCTACTATTTGAGACAGAGTCTTGCTAAGTTACACAGACTGCCTCTGGTCTTGAACTTTTGATCCTCCTACCTCTGCCTCCTGAGTCGCTGGGATTACAGGCATGTGCCACAGCACCCAGCTTCAATTATAGTTTTAATTTGCATTTCCCTATGACAGTGATTGGGGCTGGGGTTTAGCTCAGTTGGTAGAGTGCTTGTGCTACTTTCTCTGAGGACTTGGGTTCGATCTCCAGAACCACAAACATGGGAGAAGGATGTGGTAATCCACTCCTAAAGCAATCCTGAAGCAATTGGCCATTGAGAACCCTCTGAGGGTCACTGAGTTGGACACAACACGACAGCATGTAACAACAACAACAACATGACAATGATGTTGAGCATCTTTGCTTGTGCTTACTTACCATCAATATATCTTCTTTGATGAAATATCTGTTAAATTCCTTTGTTGTTTTTAAGTTGAGTTGTTTGTATTCCTATTATCAAGTTTTGATAGGTTCTCTGTGTCATGTGGATACAAGTTCTTTTGCAGAAATCTACTTTGCAAATAATTTCTATTTTTTTTTTGGTTCACATTTTCATTTTCCTGTGTCTTTTTAGGAAGAGAAATCTGCCATTCTCATTATTATTATTCATTCTATTTTTGGAACATGAGAAATATAGTTATAATAACTGTTCCATTGTCCTTGTCCAATAATTCTAACACCTGTGTAAATTCTGGCCGATTAATTCTCATAATAGGGCAGTTTCTGGCTTCTTTACGTAACTCGTAATTTTGAATTAGACATCAGACATGGTTTGGCATTTTTAAGCTGCTTTTAAGATTTCCTCATTGCCTAGTGCAGTGGCAATAATCTCAACAATTTGGAAGGCTGAGGAAAAAGGATCATAAATTTGAGGCCAGAGGCAGTCTGCTTAACATAGTGAGACCCTATCTCAAAATAAAAAGTAAAAAATGGGATGGGGTTGCAGCTCAGTAGTAGAATGCTTGCAAAGTATGCATGAGGCCATGCGTTCAATTCCTTAGTATTGAATTAAAAAAAAAAGATTTCCTCATTATCCTTTTTGTTTTGTTTGTTAGGTGCCACCATGGGTGGCTCTCCTAGTATCTGAGATATTGGTGGTGTAGTTTTCAATATCACACCAACATGCAAGCCCCCACAGCACAACAAACTGACAGACACAAGAGGGTCATTATCTTTAGTATTCAGCAATTAGATTATGATATGCTTTATTCTAGGTTTCTCCCTGGTACTTGTGCTCAGAGTTTGTTGAGGTTCTGAATCTGTGAGTTTTGTTGTTGTTGTTGTTAGGTGCTGTCAAATTGGGTCTGACTCATATTGACCCTATATATAGCAGACAAAACACTACCCAACACTGTGCCATGCCCAGCGCTGTCAGTGCTTCTCTGTTCATAGGGTTTTCAATGGCTAATTGTTTCAGGAGTGGGCTGCCAGGTCCTTCTCACAAGCCTATAGCACCCAGTATTCCCAGGTAATTCCCATCCAAGGACTAACCAGGCTCAACCTGCTTAGCTTCTGATATCTGGTGAGATCAGATGCTAGGGTGGTACCCCTTGTAGACTGTGAGTTTATAGTTTTAATCAAATTTGAAAAGACTGCAAATGTTATTTCTTCAAGTAAATTTTCTTTTTTCCCTTCACTATTCTCTTCTTTAGCATTCCAATTACATATGCATTAGGCTACTTGAAATTGTCCCAAGTTCACTGACTCCTTTTCACTTAAGTCTTTTTCCTCTCTAATTTTCATATTGTAAAGTCTCAATTTCTATAAGTTCATGTTCACTGATCTTTTCCTCTGTGATGTTGAATCTGTTTTTAATCCCATCCAGTGTATTTTAAACTCCAGCATTATAGTTTTTATCTGTGAAAGTTTGATTTAGATCTCATTTTATAGTCTCAGTTTATCTATTTAAAATTTGGAATATATGGAATATACTTATAATAATTGTTTCAGTGTCCCAGTCTAATAATTCTGACATTTGTGTCAATTCTGTCTGATCAACTGATTCATTGTTATTGGCTATAGTTTGCCTTCTTTGCCTGTTCAGTAATCTTTAATTACATAGCAGACATTATGAATTTTATCTTGGTGGTTGTTGTTGTTAGGTGATGTTGAGTTGGTATCCGACTCATAGCGACCCTACATGCAACAGGGAAAACACTATTGTTAGTGCTTCTCTGCTGTTCTTAGGGTTTTCAATGGCAGATTGATCTTTGGGAGTGGGCTGCCAGGTCCTTCTCTCATGCCTACAGCACCTGGTATTCCCAGGAAGTCTCTCATCCAGGTAGTAAGCAGGCCTGACCCTGCTTAGCTTCCAAGATCTGATGGGATCAGATGCCACAGGGCTATGGCTGCAGGCTTTATCTTGGGGGGCATTTGCTATTTTAGTATTTCTATTAATCCCTTTGTTCTGAGGTACAGTTTATTTATGAACAGTTTGATACTTTCAAGTCTTATTTTTATGATTTTTTAGGTGGGTCTGGATTAATCTTCAGTCTAAGACTAATTATTTCCCAATACTGAGGCAAGACCTTTCTGAATGGTCTACCATATGCCCTGTGAATTAGGAGGTTTTGGATCTGGTTGTTGTGAATAGGCACTATTCCCAGTTCTAGAGAGCACCTGGCACTGTTCCTTCTCATTATTTCAGATGATTCTTTCCCTGGCCTTGGGTAGTATTCTCATACACAAGAGGTGAACACTCCATGGAATGCTATGCAGATGTCTCTTTCCATGTAACTCTCTCCTACCTGGTCGTCTCTCCTAAGAATTTTACCCTTTCTGGTTTCCCAGGACTCTCAACCTTATCTTTATACAGGTTGTTCATCAAGCTCACCCTAGGTCCCTGAACCTTGTGTAGACTGGGAACACTTTCAAGGAGTGACATGGGGGCAATTGTAGGCCCTCCTTCATTCATTTCCTGTCTCTCAGAGATCACTGTCCTTCATTTCCTCAGGTCCATGGTCCTGAAATATTGAATCTTGTTTCACTTATTTTGCCTTTTTTTTTTTTGGTTGGTTGTTTTAGTTTCAGGCCGGGAATTACTTCATCTTAAGTGGAAGAGGAGGTCTTCAAAAATTGATTTTCTAAACATTTACACTCCTTTTTTTAAAAGAGAAGAATATTTTAATATGTGAATAAATATAAAGGTGAATGCAACATTTGTGTTTATATACAGAATTTATCCTGAGATGCAATGTTAATAGTTTGAACTTCACTTTAATTTGCTCTAATATTGAAATGATTATTATTTAATATGTTAAGCCTTCTAGAGATGGACACCATAGCTATCTCGTAATTAATCAAATACTTGCTTTGAGGAGCATGAAATCTAATGGCACAAAAGATATATAATATAGGACTCAAATATAGAATTAAAATATAAGTGGGCAGAGAGAGCAAATGGGGTGGCAATTCACTGAGCTGAAAGTTTAATCTTCCCTTTTGTGAAACTCTCTTTAAGGGAGAAAGTCAAGCTACAAAGTCATAATGAAATGAATGATTATTATGAGTTATAAGAGATAAATTAGGTACTTTTCCACAAGTAGACTATTGTAGGAGGATCACACATAAATAGAAAAGATGAGAAGTGCCATATAACAACCTCCTGAGGAAGCTGGGCGAGTATTATCTCAATTAAAAAGATGAGAATAAGTGGGGGTGCTAGGGTACACCTGTAATCCCATCACTCAGAAGGGGGCAGGAGGATGGTGAATTCAAGACCAGCCTGAACTATAAGACTGTGCCTCAAACAGAAGTAAAAGACCCCACCCCACCAAAAAGTTGAGTACAGTGAAGTCTTATGAGAAAAAGAAGTATTCTTCAAAGACTTACCTTCCCTGACAGCTCAAATGGAGCTGGATATACCTTTGCTGGTGCAAACTGATCCGTTCTTATACAATTTTGAAACTAGTTCATGTGATTATCTTCCTCAGTACAGTGTATGTAGATTTATCACATGGAAAAACATATATGTTTGGAGAGGTATAGTTTGATCTGAAGGTGGTAGCATCCTCTGTGAGGGAGCACTGAAGAATTTATATATATATTTACACTTTTGAACTATATAACAATTTTGTGGTTTTGACACTGTTGCAAAGCTATATTATATCTTATCCATCTTTGCATTTAAATCACTCAGCATAGCATACAGTGTAGATGTACTGATGGGTAAATCATTGGGGAAAAAGTTAATAAAATGATACTCTGAATTGTGGAGGAATTATAGTTAAAGTACACCTGTTAGTTGCCATTGAATCAGATCTGACTCATAGTGAATCTAATACCAACACAATGAAACACTACCCAGCACTGTGCCATGGACATGATCTTTTTTGTGTTTGAGCTCATTGTTGTAACCACTGTGCTTCTTCTCATTTTGAGTTGTATCACAAGAGCAAAAGGAGGTTCCAGGGCCTTTACTCTACCTATTCCCATCATTAAAATTGAGTCTACTTTGAGGAGACAACTCTTCCCAATCATTCCTTGAATGCCTTCCAGCCTGGGGAGCTCATTTTCTGCCACTATATTTGACAATGCTTCTCTTCTATTTCCTGGGTTTCCTTTCTCTTTTTTTCTTTCTCTTTCTCCCCTCCCTCCATCTTTCTTTCTTTCTTTCTTTCTTTCTTTCTTTCTTTCTTTCTTTCTTTCATCTTTCTCTCTTTCTTTCTCCCTCCCTCCCTCTCTCTCTCTCTCTCTCTTTCTTTCTTTCTATAAATTTTCCTTGTCCGAAGTCCTTGAAAATAGCCTCTGCTTTATTCATTCTATCAGAATCATTTTCCCCCTCACTTTATTAGTAAATGATGATGGAGGTACAGAGTACTACAGCAATGGTTTTTCCATTGTGGATCCTTTACATCACTTCTAGCAACACTTTTATTGACCCACAAAGTTTATGGAGTCTTATAGCTAGTTTATAGTTAGACTCTGATAATTATCTGGGTTATCTTCACCTATTTTTCCAACATACTCATAAAGTTGTGCTGTTTTCATTGAGATTGACCTCTCCCCCTTCATCCCTCCACATTAATACTCCTCATCATCTCATGTTCTCCAATCTTTGCCTCCCTCTGCTAGATCCCTCCCTCCTTCTCTCCACACCTTAAATTGTTCCTTCTATGCTGTTTAATTGTGCATTTTTTTATATTTCAATTTATGTATAGGATTTTTTCCTTCCTTTAAGTATGATTCAGCACCCACATGTGAATGAGAACATATGGTATTTCTCTTTTTGGGCTTGTGTTTCTTTGCTTAAAATGGTGTTCTCCAGTTCCGTCCATTTTGCTACAAATGACATTATTTCATTTTTTAAATTTTCTGAGTAGTATTCCATTATATATATGTACCATATATTTTTATCCATTCTTCTGTTGATGGGCACCTTGGTTGATTCCATATCCTTGCTATTATGAAAAGTGCTGCATTGAATATGGAAATGCAGGTGTCTCTGTGGTATGATAACTCATCTCCCTTTGGGTATATTCTCAGTAGTGGTATAACTGGATTGTATGGCAATTCTATTTTTAGTTTTCTGAGGTAACTCCATATTGATTTTCAAAGTGGTTGAAGCAATTGCAGCCCCACCAACAGTGTAAGAGGGTTCCCTTTTCTCCACAGCCTCTCCAACATTTGTTATTATTTATTTTATTGATCTTGGCTAGTCTTACTGGTAGAATCTCAGTTGTTTTGATTTGCATTTCCCTGATATATATATATATATATATATATATATATATATATAATATATATATAATATATATATAAAATTTATATATATTTATATATGATATATATATTTATATATTTATATATAATATATAATATATAATTATATAAATATAATATATAATATATATATAATTTATATATATAATATATATAATATATATATAATTTATATATATTATATATATATATATATATTTTTTTTTACTGGGAGTTGAACCCAGGGCCTCACACTTGCATGCTTTGCAAGTGTTGGACCACTGAGCTGCCGCCTCCAGCCCATTTTCTTTACTTTTTTGAGACAGGGTCTCACTAAATTATGCAGACTTCCTCTGGTCTCGAACTTGCCATCCTCTTGCCTCCTCCTCCCAAGCCGCTGGGATTACAGGCATGCGCCATGGCACCCGGCTCAATGGCTGGGGATATTGAGCATTTTTTTTTTTGGTGTTTAATGGCCATATGAACTTCTTCATTTGAGTACTGTCTATTCAGTTCTTTTCCCACATGTGTATTGGATTATTTGTTGTCTTGGGAGTAGCTTTCTTGAGCTCTTTGTAAATTCTGAAAATCAGCCCTTTGTCAGATATGTAGGCTACAAAGACTTTTTCCTATTGAGCAGGGTCTTCCTTAACTCCATTGATTGTTTCCTTTGTTGTACAGAAGTTTTTAATTTCATCTAGTCCCATTTATCTATTCTTGTTGTAATTTCTGGAACACTTGGAGTCTTATTAAGGACATACTTTCCTATGCCTATATGTTGGAGAGAATTGCCTATCTTTTCTTCTAGTAATTTTAAGGTTTCTGGTTTTATGTCTAGACTCTGGTTTTATGTTAACTCTCATGCATATTGAGAGATTGCAGATGCTTTTATTTTTTTGTAGGTGGAAGTCCAGGTTTTCTATCACCATTTGTTGGAGAGGCTATTCTTTCTCCAGTTTGCCTGCTTTGCTCCTTTGTCAAAGATCAGGTGGCTATAGATGTGTTGGTGTACCTGTGTGTCCTCAATTCTGTTCCACTTGTCTTCAGGCCTATTTTTGTGCCAGTACCAATCTGTTTTTGCTACAACAGCCCTGTAATATAGTTTAAAGTCAGGGATTGTGATACCACCTTGTACTAATTTTTCAGTTTAAGAGTGCTTTGGCTATATGTGGTCTTTTGTGCTTCCATATGAATTTTTGAATTATTTTTTCTATTTCTGTAAAGTCTATCATTGGGATTTTAATGGGGATTGCACTGAATCTATAGAGTGCTTTCGGTAGCATTGCCACTTTTACAATACTGATTCTCCCAATCCATGAGCAGGAGGTCCTTTCACCTTCTAGTATTCTCTGTTATTTCTTTCTTTAGTGTTTTGAAGTTTTCCTTGTAGAGATCTGCAGGGTCTTTGGTTAGATTGATTCCTAAGTATTTAAGTTTTTGGTGGGCTATCATAAAAGGGATTATAATCTTAATTTCCTTCTTTTCCTCTCACAGTTGGTGTAAAGGAAAGCTACTGATTTTGTTGTTGTTGTTTTGCGGTACTGGGGTGTTGAACCCAGGGCCTTGCTTGCATGCTTTGCAGGTGCTGGACCACTGAGCTGCGCCCCCATCCCATTTTTGTTTTTTACTTTTTGAGACAGGGTCTTGCTAAGTTATGCACTTCCTCTGGTCTCCAAGTTACTATCCTACTGCCTCCACCTCCCGAGCTGCTGGGATTACAGGTATGCGCCACTGTGCCTGGCTCAAAGCTACTGATTTTTAAGTGTTAATTTTGTATCCTGCCACTTTGCTAATGGAGTTACTTAGGTCTAAAAGTTTTCTAGAGGAGTTCTGGGGGTCCTTTAGGTAAAGTATCATGTCATCTGCAAATAAGGATAATTTGACCTCTTCTTTGCTTATTTGTATCCCTTTGATTTCTTTCTCTAGTCTGATTGCCCAGGCGAGGACTTCAATCACAGTGCTAAGTAAGATAGGAGAGAGTGGGAATCCTTGTCTTGTTCCTGATCTTAGAGGAAATGGTTTCAGCTTTTCTCCATTTAATATGATGTTGGCTGTAGGTCTTTCATAAATGGCCTTTATGATGTTAAAATAGTCTCCTGTTATGCCTATCTTCTCCAGGGTTATTATCACGAAAAGGTGTTGCACTTTGTCAAAGGCCTTCTCAGCATCAACTGAGATGATCATATGGTTTTTGTTTGTAAGTCTCTTGATGTATTGAATTACATTAATTGATTTTTGTATGTTGAACCAGTCTTGCATCTGTGGAGTAAATCCCACTTGATCATGATAAATAATCTTTTTAATCTGTTACTGAATTTGGTTTGCCAGGATTTTGTTGAGAATTTTTGTATCAATGTTCATAAGGCAAATTGGTCTATAATTTTCTTTCTTAGATGTATCCTTGCTCGGTTTAGGTATCAAGTTGATGACAGTTTCATAGACTCAGTGTGGGAGTGCTCCCTTCTTTTCTACTTTTTGAAATAGTTTGAGGAGAATTCGTATTAATTCTTCTTTAATGTTTTGTCGAATTCTGCTGTGAACCCATCAGGTCCTGGGCTCTTCTTTGTTGGGAGGTTTTTTATTACCATTTCTACTTCAGCATATGTAAAGGGTCTCTTTAGGTCATTTATGTCCTCTGGGCTTAATTTTGGTAAGTAGTATGTGTTAATAAATTTATCCATTTCTTCTGTGTTTTCATATTTTTGGGAATACTGTTTCTCAAAGTATTCCCTGACGATTTTCTGGATTTCATTGGAATCGGTGGTTATGATTTCTTTTTCAATCTCTAATTTTTACAATATTGGCCTTTTCTTTTTTCCTTTTGGTGAGATTGGCTAGAGGTGCATCTATTTTATTAATCTTTTCAAAGAACCAGCTCTTGGTTTCATTAATTCTTTGAATTATCTTTTTAGGTTCTAACTGGGATATGTCTGTCTTGATCTTAATAATTTCTGTCTGAGTGCTCCTTTTGGGATTGGTTTGTTTTTGGCTTTCTAGTGCCTTCAGCTGTGTTATTAAGTCATTTATTTGGACCTTCCCTAATTTATTGATGAAGGCACTAACTGCTATGAACTTCCTTTTTTTACTGCTTTTACTGTATCCCGTAAGTTTTGGTAGGATATGTTTTCATTCTCATTTGATTGCAGGACTTTTAAAATTTCCACTTTAATTTCTTCAGTAGCCCATTGATCATTCAGCAGTGTACTATTTAGTCTCCATGAATTTGTAAAATTTCTGAAGTTCTTCTTGTTTTTGAGTTCCAATTCCATTGTATCCATTTATTCCATTGTAATCTGATAAGGTACAGGGGATGATTTCTGCTTTTTTAAATATTTGTTGAGGCTATTTTTGTGTATCAAAATGTGATCTATCTTAGAGAAAGTTCCATGTGGTACTGAGAAGAATGTGTATTCCTCATCAAATGGATGGGATATTCTGTAAATATCTGTGAGTTCCAGTTGATCTAAGGTACAAATTAAGCTCATCATTTCTCTGTTGATTTTTTTGTTTTGATGAGCTCTTGGCAAAAGTGAGGTATTGAAGTCTCCCATAATTATTGTGTCTACTCCAATGTAGGGGCTGGGATTTAGCTCAGTTGGTAGAGCACTGCGCTGCAGTCTCTGAGGACCCAAGTTCAATTCCCAGCACTGCAAAAAATGGGAGAAGGGCCTGGCAATCCACTCCCAAGGCAATCCCAAAACAGTCAGCCATTGAAAACCCTATGAGGGTCACTATGAGTTGGTTACTGACTCGACAACACCTAACAACAACAACAACAACAACAACAACAACAACAACAACTCCAATGTATTCCTTAATTTCCATAAAGTTTGTTTTATGAAGCTAGATGCCTCTATATTTGGAGAATATATATTCAGTATCACTGTTGGTTCCTGGTTGATTATTTCTTGTAGTAATATGTAGTGTCTTTCTTTGTCTCTTCTAATTAGTTTTGGATTAAAGTCTAATCTATCTAAAATTAGTATCACACTCCTGTTTTTTTCCCTCCTGCTTGGTATGTTGTTTTCTAACCCTTGATTCTCAGCCTTTGTGGGTTAGGTGAGTCTCTTGAATGGCACATATCAAGGGTTTATGTTTTTTCATCCACTTGGCCAGTCTATGTCTCTTAATTGGTGAGTTAAGACTGCTTACATTAAAAGTAATTACTGAGAGGTATTCATTGTTATGTATGAAGTCAGTACTTGTTATCATTTTTTTGAATCATACTTATTTCTTTCTTGATTTCCTCTCATGTTATTGTTCATTTCTTTGATCTTCTATGTGGGGTTGTCTTACCTCCCCTGTATGTGGTAGTTGATTGATGATCTTCTGTAATGCTGGTTGAATGGCTGTGAAACATTTGAACAGGGCAATATCCTAGAATGTCTTATAATCCTCATCTATTTGGAAAGATAACTTCTCTGGATGATATAGTCTGGGTTGGAAGTTATTCTTTTTCAGAACTTGGATGATATGTGTTCAGGCTTTTCTAGGCTTCAGTGCTGACGTGGACAAGTCCACAGTTAATCTAATGGGCTTGCCTTTGTAGGTGAGTTGGCACTTTTTCTCTGCTTCTTTCAGAACAAGCTTCTCTACTGTCAAAATTAAGCATTCCAGTGATTATATGTCTTGGTGAGGATCTATTTTGGTTTACTCTGGGGTTCTACATGATTCAGTTGTGTAAGTATCCATCTCTTGTATTAGGTTTTGGAAGTTTTCATTCAATATTTCTTGGAATAAATTACCTAGTCCTCTAGAGTTGTTTTCTGTTCCTTCACAGACTCCCTGAATTCTTAGGATTCATTTTCTCTATTTGTCTGAAAACTCTTGGAGTTCTTGCTGGTATTGTTTCAACACTCTCTCCACCTTGGCTTGTGAGTAAGTAATATCATGTACCTGTTGTTCTGTACATTAGATTCTTTGTTCAGCCTCATCCTGTCTGGATGCTGAGGATTCCATTGAAATGTTTATTTCATTCAGTTTGCCTTGTATCTCAAAGATTGCTGCTTGGTTTTATAAAATATTTTCTAGCTCTTTGGAGAATATAGATTCCAAATGAGATAATTTCTTCTCCAAGATCTCAGGAGTATTGGCATTGTTAGGTTTGATGTCTCTTAGCATATTCATAATCAAGATTCTGAATTCTGATTTTGACATCTCTAGAAATTGGGATTGCTTGATATTACCTGTTGAGAGGCTTTGCTGTATGGGATCTTCTCATTTGGCATGTCCTTTCATGTTTCATGTGTTTTTCTGTTGAGGCTTGCCCATAGCTTGATCTAGGAGTAAGATTCCACCTTCTCTGTGTGTAAAGAGATTCACCCTCTGACATTCCTTTGAGTTTGGGTGATGATGAGTTGCTGGCCCTTTTCTCTCACTCCCCTGCCCCATAGTTTGCAGCCTCAGTGCCCAATGTCTAGGTTCTGCTGTGGGTTCTGTTTTCTGCACTGTTCCCCCCAAGTTTCTCTCTGTCCCCTGTGTTACCAGCCCCTGATTGGTCTACAGCCTACACTGTGTGTCTCAGGTTATTGATTCTGTGGCACTATTACTCTACATTGCAATCCCTACCTGACCTCAGATGAGCCTTATTCTGGACTGGTTCTCCTAGGATCAGGGAACTGTCAACTTGTGTTGCTCTTCTCTGTGCCCTGGACTCTCCACTCCTCAGTTTCCTACTATCCAGTTTGCAGTTCCATTGGGACTGAGGGCCAGGGTTGCAATTGTCTCTGTTTCTCTCTGGGGGTGGAGGGGAGAGAGGAGATGAGGAAAGATGAAAGAAAAGAAAAAAAGCAGAACAAAACAAACAAAAAAGGATTAAAAACAAATCAGAACAGAAAATGACAAAAACACACACAAAAACAATGAAACAAAATAATGAAGAAGAAAACTAAAAAGGAAGAAAAACCCAAAATAGAACAGAAAATAACAAACACACACACACAAAAACAATGAGGCAAAACTAACAAACAATGAAGGAAAACTAAAAGGAAGAAAAACCAAAACAGAATAGAAAAAAAACAAAAAACACACACAAAAACAATGAAAGAAAACTAACAAACGTGAAGAAATAAAAACAGAATGAAAAACAACAGCAAAAAACACATACACACACAAAAGGAAAACCAAAAAAGAAAAGAAAATGAGGAAGTAGGATAGATTAGAGAGCTCAGAGTTTAACCGCCTTCCCTTCTACCAGCAGTAGTCATCAACCCTCTGAGAAGACCCTGACTCATTATCCTTAAGCAAAAGTCCTTGCCCAGTGTTCCACAGTCTCTCTTTCCTGCTTGTTACTGTCAGGGGAAGCCATACTAGTTTGTTGTTCAACTGTGTCCTTACTGGTGGCTCTGTCTATAGATCCATTTTCTTCTCATGTAAAATTTCCTAAGCAGTGATGACAGCTTTATTTTGAGATTTCTCAGTTTCTCTGCAGGGAAAGTGATTTTCCCTATCTGCTGTCTTGCTGAAAGCCAGCAAGTCTTGGGGGTAGGGATTTCTGGGCAGCATCCCTAAGGGGCGAGATGATGGTGGAAAGTCCATGCTGATCTCTCAGGCTGGACTGGGTTTCAGGGTACTCTTCAAAGACCTGCCCTGTGGGGTGCTCTTCCTGTACTGCCTTAGCAGAGAGGCAGTATGTCCCCTGCCATCCTTTCAAGACTTCTGCCTCTCCCACAGAGCTCCCGCTTTGAGGTCTCAGCGCAGAGAGCACAGCCCAAACGGCAGCAGCAGATGGCCTCTAGCTAGTGCCCAGTGCCCTCTCACCTGTCTCGAGCCTCCTTGCCCTTGCTCACCGATCCCATGCTGCAGTGGGTGGGATGATATTGTGCAACCCCCAATGGATCTGAGGCCTGCGCTTCCATGTGGGACTTGTGCCACATGGCTCTCCTGTCGCAAACTGTGCAGCTAGGACCTCTGCGACAGGGGAATGGCAGCTGTGTGGCAGCACCAGCCACACCTGGTGTCTGGGTGTGCTCTGCTCTCTCACATGTTCTGAGCCCCTCGTGCTCACTCACCCATCCCAGGCTGCAGTGGGCAGGATGATACTGTGCCACCCCCAGTGAATCTGAGGCATGTGCTCCTGTGTAGGACTTGTGCCACACTGCTCTCCTATTGCAAACTGTGTGGCTGGGACCTCCACAGCGGGGGAATAGCAGCTGTGCTACTGGTGCTGGCCACTCCTGGTGTCTGGGCATGCTCTGCCCTCTTGCGTGTCCCAATCCCCTCCATGCTTGCTCCTATTCCTAGGGTTCTCAATGGCTAGTTGTTTTGCAATTGGCCTGCCAGATCCTTCTCCCTAGTCTTTCTTAGTCTGGAAGCTCAGGTGAAACCTGTCCACCATTGGTGGCCCTGCTAGCATCTGAAATACTGGTGGCATAGCTTTTAGCATCACAGCACCACACAAACCTCCACAGTACAACAAGCTGACAGATCCCTGGGGGAAGTTATATCAGCCTACTAAAATAGCACTATTTTTCTTACTTGTGACTTTATATTTCTTTAAGTGGGGTGTTGTTGTTGTTAGGTGCCGTCTAGTCGGTATCCTACTCATAGCAACCCTCATAGGGTTTTCAATGGCGAGTGTATCAGGATTGCCTTGGGAGTGGATAGCCAGGCCCTTCTCCCATTTAAGTGGGATAGATGTAATATTTGCCAAGAAAGGCAGGAGTTTCCTGCTCTCATGTCTTCAATATGCAAAAGAGTAATAAATGATTTATTATTTTACACACTTTACTTTCTTTATATATTCTGTTCCTTTTCTTTCTATCCACATCTGAATCACAAGTTGATCTTTTCAACACCTCCATCATTGTACCTTTTACTTGAAGCTGACATGACCTCTGCATTTCAGAAAATGATCTCCCTCCTTCTGCTCTTGCCCTCCTACCATTTGTTCTGTACATAGGAGCTAGAGTGAATTAAAAATGTGCCTTATGACTCCCTTAACACAAAGTTTTTAATGGCTTCCCATCAAACTGAAAATAATCCTAGGCTCTACCCGCTGATCTGTTCTGCTCCACATGTATGATGCTGCCTCTGTCTCTCTCCCTTCTTCACCCATCTCCCTGCTTCACTCCGCTTGTATCAGCCTGATATTCTCTAAGTATTATGTGTGTTGCTGCACTTATTCTCCCCTGTACTTGGAATGCTTTGCCACATTTTACCCCAAAGTGATTCAAATAATGCTGACTCTAGTACAGCAAACATACAAAGCTCTCAGTGGACTCCTCTGAGGAACCACACACATTTGGATATATAAGTTGTAAGGTTTTTAAAACATCAGATAAGATGACTTCTAGTTACAGAACATTTGGAAATAAAGATGGTTTTCTCTCATTCTGCAATAACCATGGTTTGCTGTTGAAGAGAAGCTTTTTCCAGGTCTCATGACTGTCCTGGGAGGCTGGCATTACTGTCTACAACAAAAGTTACCCAGCATCTATATTGGTTGAACAAGAAGCCATCACTCATTCTCTCTTACTGTGTTGTCACCACTATAGATAGCATTTTCCAGCTCGAATGAACATCTCAAGGGATGTAACACCTAACCTTCCCTCCAAGGTCAATTGCAGTTCAGTTGACAGGGACAGAGCTATTAGAGTTATGTTGCACAATTTGTTTTTCACTCTGATCCATTTTGTACTGTTAATGTGGGCATTGCTATTTTATAAGAAAAAGGAGGCTACATTCAGGGAGAAGGACGTGAAAAATGACCTGGGGAGAAGTAGGAGCTTTCTAACTACGAGATGTATCAATGTAAGAACTTATTAAAAACATACCATTTATAATGCACGAATTGTAGTCATTGCAATGGCCATCATTGTTATTCTGAACTGCTTTTCCAGACTTTCAAAGCAGACTAGTGTTCTCAGACAGTCTCTTTTGTCAATGATGGATTTTTCTTTTTATGTTGCTGTACTATAGGATTTGTTCTTCTGCTTAGTTCAAAGGGCTGCACTTCTGTTCATCACTGTTTTTAACAATTTTCCTTCCACCTTTTCTCTTGTTGGCTGGTTAAAGGAGTTTTTTTTTTCCTTTCCAAAAATAAGGCAAATAGAAATTACTTTTCTGCTTCAAGGAATTTAAAACTTCTACAAAAAAATTATTAACAATATCCCTGTAGAATCTCAGTAACAATCAATTCTGCACCCTATAAGAATACTTTGACACCTTATGTTTTAATGGCTAAGTGTGCTATGCATTTATATCATATTCAGGAAGATGGTGCATTTCACCTCAGAGGACTTTTTAAAAACCTGTATGTATATATCAGAAATGACCTGTATGTAGAGTTTTTGTAAATATTTGGCTTTTCTTTTTTAGAGTAGAAATAGCCACTGGGATATTATTTGAACCAGTTCAAACAACACACTATAATTATGAACAACCAGCACTAGATAGACTGTGCAGAACTCCAGGAATCAGGAGTGGTATTGTTTAATCTGAAGGAAGCATCTGTGCTAGGCACAGTGTTATGGCTTGAATCTAAAATTTCCTGCAAGGGTCATGTGTTTGAACATTGAGTCCTCAGCTGTGAGCATTGTCCTGGGAGGTTATGGAACTTTAGGAGTGGGTTCTAGCTTTGTGGAAGTCCATCACTGGGGAGTAAGCCTTTGAGGTTTTATTGCAGACCTTCAGTTATGGTCACCCTCTCTTTCCCTGTTCTCTCTGCTTCTTGATCACCAAGATGTGAGGTTCTGTGGCACAGGCCCTGCCATGCCTGCCCTGCTGCCTGCCTCAGCCATGCTCACCCCACTACCAATATGGGCTGTGATCCTCTAACCACGAGCCCCCTCTAAAAGACAGATGAGGGATACACTCCTTGACACCAGAGGGAACAGATTATGGTATGGTATAAAAACTCAGTGTGGATCCAGGTACCCCATTTAGCCCCCAAACCAACAGGTCCCATATTCCCATTCACTCCCAGATACCAAAGGCAAAGGGAACGAGATATAAGAGGGTAAGAAAGCCTTTGAGGAGCCATTTCAAAAATGGAGTAGCACCTAAAAATATTATTTGAATCACAGGATCAGACATCAAATACACAGATTGGACATTTAGGTAGTAATTTTCATGCTAACCATCGTGGAAGAAGGCTGACTAGTTGCAGACAAATCAAGAAATTACATATTCTCTGCATATCTGAATTGATTTGTGAGTTAAATATCTGCTCACCTGCTACCCTGGATGATGAATTAAAATTAAAAGAAAAAATTAAAAGAAAACTGTATGAAATTTTATTGCATTTAAGCTCTCAGCTTAATATTTGTATTATCCATCTGCTTATCCTAAAATAATCAATTATGATAACTTTAAAAATCAGTTTCTTTTAACATTTGGCAGAGATAAAAGCTGTATGTTCTTTAAGGTTCATAATAATATACTCATAGGCTGACCTCAAAAAAGCAAATATGCCTATATATGTAAAGTGTTGTATGAAAGTTGCTTTCCTTCTTATGCAATTGATAGCATTATAGAAAAAGGCAAATCACTAAATATTTGCCTGTCTTTACCATTAATTGAGGTCACCAACATTTTCTACTCTTAAGCTTCCTGCCTATTCTACATGTTATTGCTTTGTGCCAAAGATGGAAATTTATCAGAAATAAATTCAATAAATATTAAATAGGGGAAGCAGTCTCATGAGGGGGATACTATTTTTGCCTACTTGTTTATAAAGGAATATTTTATTCACTTCTTACTTTACCTCTCCAGGGTGCAATGCAAAGAGTCATTTTACTGTTGCCTGCCATCCTACCCTAACCCTCTGTCTTCACGCATATGTTTGCATGAAGAGCATCTGTGCATTTGGGAATGCATGAAGCAAGCTGGGCCTCCTTGATGAAAGTTGCCATTTCAGAGACAAAGCTCTTGCCTGGCTGGTTGCTATAGCTTCTCTTAAAGGCTGGGAAGCTGTTGGGGCCTTTGCAAAGGCTTTAGGCAGCAGTTCTATAAGGTGGCCAGCCTGGCCTCTCTCCCTGCCCTGCCTCCAACAACAGTAGATTGTAATTCAATAGAATTCAAATCCTTAGCTGCCTGGAGCTGCCAGGCAGCAGGCCCAGAGGCCCTTTCAAATCAGGGTTTTTATAGTTATTTTAATCCACAGGAGATGCCAGCATTTCTCTGCCTCAAAAAAGACAAGCATAACTGTATAAACACAGAGGCTGGTAAAATACAGTCTTGAAGAGGAAGTTGAGCCACATTCTCTTATGGGGGAAAAATGAGCAAACCCATGTATATTGCTCATTGTACTAATCTATTTTCACAGCTCAGGGACAGATTCAGGTAGGAAAAGATACAGTGAATAAGTGGTGGGTTACACTATGTGCAAACACACACTATTTAGTATAATAAATCTGCAGCCAACCACAACTGATCAGGTGACTCTTTTGTTCAGTAGAGTAAATAGTCATTTTCTCCTCCTGTTGGATGAGGTTTAACATTAAATCATTGATGGTTAGAGTGACTTACATCTGCCAGAGCACCCACATTTGACTTAGCACTAGTTAAACAAATCTGAGGCACACTATGGACCCCATAGCTGAGGAAGAGCAGGACAGCTTTGTGGTTACACCAGCACAACCTCCAAGGTCAGACTGCCTGGACTCAAATCCTGCTCTGCCATTGACTACTCATGAGAATTTGGGCATGTTCATAACTTCCCTGTGTTCTCTGAGATGGAAAAGATGGTGATGGCACTTATGATGAGGATTAAGTGAATAAATTAATGGGAAGAGCATAAAGCAGTGTCTGGAATAGTAGGTTTTATTCTGTAGACCAACAGCATCAGCAGGATCTAAGAGCTGTTAGAAACATGAATTCTTCAGTCCTGTATCTGTCTGCATGTGTCAGAATCTGAATTTTAATGAGATTCCTACTGACATTAAATATGTGAGAAGTATTATTTTGTAAATGTTGATATTGGTATTTCAGGATAACTTTAACCAGCTTATTGGTCAAGCCAGTTATAACAGCCTTTCAGGCTCTCAACCCAAAGGAGAGACTTTGTCCTCTGTGACTCTGGTTTCTGATTATCTTGACTTCTTACTGGCTTGTGGACTGTGTTCTTCTCAACTTATTTTCTGTATCATCCTCAACCTGTCTCCTGATCTTCAATGTTTGATTTGCATCCAGATCCTGATTTTTCTGATTCTAGTCCATTACTGTCTTGGCTTGTTAGCTTTATTGTATGTCTTATATTACACACTGCATCCTGATGCCTTTGTGTTAGACACTAAACAAAGGAGGTATACCTTTAGGGAGAAACTCCTATATTACCACATCTTGAAAGTGTCCTTTCTTTTTGCTTCCAGGAACATTTTTTGGAGAAAACTGAGCATGCCCAGAGGCATGCTGTCTGCCATCGTTATGACACAAACTGAGCATGCCCAAAAGTGTTCCTGTCCACCATTTCAACTTTTGGAATATGTGCTCTTGACCTTGAGTTTAGTATGTCCAAAAATGGGTCCATAGTCTTTCCTTGAGCTATGACCTTAAATTGAGCATGCTTAGGAATGTACTCCTTAACTGAGCAGGTTCAGCAATGTGTCTGTCCTTAAAGTACTTTTCTGTATGAATATGTATCAGCTCCCTAGATAAAATCCCCATGCTTCCTTTGTTTTGGGAGAGTGATGCTCTGAATTAACTCTCATGGTTTCCTTACCTGCTGCAGGTAATGAATCTTTCTCCACTCTTGTTTCTTGGCTGGGCTTGTTGTTGGCTTTGCACTCACCAAGAGGCAAACCCCTTGCACTGGGTCATATTTGCGGTTCAGCTGGAAGGTCCCATGCTCTATTGTCTTCCCTGCACAAAACAAGAACATAAGGAACATATTAAGAGAAATGAAAAAGTTAGAATTCTTTAATACTTCCCTTGTAGGCTCCACATTGCACAGAAACATTTGATTTTTATGATTTTATTTTTCCAAGAGGTAATTTTAAAACAGAGATTTTGTAGGTGAGAAGAGAGAACAGCCTTTAAAGAATGCAAAGGTCAACAGAACAAAATTTTCTCTACTTATGGTATAGTTGTGATATTTGGACATCTTCAGTGCCAACATTCTTTTGGCTTTAGGAAAGAGTTCATCACCATACCAGCTTACTTCATTTCCCATCAAATGATCTTTCGTGGAGAGGGTTGGAAATAGAGACCTTCTGTAGGCATTCTTGCCAAGTTTATCACAATTCCATGGTACTTGGCCAATCATATGATGAGAATGGATGATTCTAAGATGCCAGGACCCTTTGTGTGTGGTGAAGTGAAGGGATATAATTGTATGTAAAATGGACAGAAGAAAAACTTCAAGGGCATGCTGGCATCTAACTTAAAGTAGTATAGAGCAGCCCTGTAGAGAGCCTGGAATTCATAGCAATAAGCCTTGTATCTTGCCACAGAACAAGTTGGAAGAGGGGAGAGGTTAGTTATTTGTAAACTATGAGATTAATGTGACTTGCAAACCATTTCAATCATGGATGTCCAGGCTCATTGGAAAGATTGCTTAGCCTTCCACAATTATTGATTGCTTCCTGTGTATATGGCAGTATACAGGCAAAAAGAGCTATAAAACCTAGATACTTCCTCCCAAAGAACTTACAACATAAGCTTAAAAAAGTAAGGGTCTAAAAAAGTAAGAGAAGAAATTACATGTGTCTGGTCTACAGGGGTCCAGATAGCATTAGCGACATGCCTATGTGCACATTAATCCTTCCCTGTTGACTTATGCAGAGTTTGCTATCCTATTCCTGACAAGCACAGGCCACCCTGCATGACAATGAGCAGAACAAAATGTACCCTGCCTATAGCCAGGTGTCCAGGAAAGAAAGCTCAGACAGTGCTGGATAGATCTGGCTTAGCTATTTCTTCAATGTTGACCTGTGGGAAATCATAAATCCTTCCTAGAAATATATTCTTTCCTCATCTACTCACTTGACATCATTCCCTAGAGTTGATTTTTTCATCCCTAGTATAAGTTGATATTTGTACAAGAAACCATATGAACAAACACTACCACTATCATTTATTTTTGTTTAAATGTGTACTTTTTGTGATGTCAGTGTGTATTATAATGGGTGTATATTATATATAGTTTTTTCTTTTAGTTAAACTAGTCTTTATGTGTTCAATGCAATCTTATAACTGTATAAATATAGCTTTAGAGAATAAAGATTGTATTATTTAAAAATTATTGACTTCTTTCTCAGACTATTAAATTTATTAAGTTCTGATACTTCATTATGGTTATTATTTTGAGGGTGTTTATATAGATGACTGCTAGAAAGCATCTTTTCCATCAGCTTGATTGAAATCTGTTAAAGAAACTCTGGTTGATAACAAGAGGAGACTCAGGAGAAATAAGAAAGCTGCAGTATTTGGACTATTAGGTGGGAGGCAGATAAAACTTATTCCATATGGCCTCTTTACATGTAAAAAAGAACAAAGACCAGAAGAGTACGGAGGTATTTTACATACACATAAAAGATTTTTTTTCCCAACCATGTGAAGCATTCAAATATTTAAGAGGGCTGTTTTGGAAGATTGTGAATTTCTTTCTCTAGAAATGATGGGGTTTTTCTTTTGAGGTTATTTTGAGTATTAAATGGTTAATGGTTAGATTAGAAGTTCCTAAAAGCCTATTCTAAAACCAGTGGCCTCACGGGCTATGTTAGATTAACCCCAGAGAGTATGTAGAAAACCAAGAGTACTGGATCCAAGTTCTGATTCAGTAACCTTTGAGAGAGTCTCATAATGTAGATCAGAGCTTTCCAGTGGGTTTAATATAGTATGTCATGAATGGGTTTGTGTTGGGGTGACAGAATTCAGGACATTGCTACCCTGGAAAATGGCATTCTAGAAAATAGCAGAAGCAGGAAGGCCTTTCTGACCTTCTACTGTTCTCCCCTGAAACAGGCCATAAAACATAGGAAGGTCACAGTCTGACCTTCTCCCTCCCTTCTCTCCTAAAGACTCTGGTATGCCAGCTGTCATACTCTGTACCCAGAGGAAAGGAATGAAGACACAG
Organism: Pedetes capensis; assembly: GCA_007922755.1. NCBI lineage: Eukaryota > Metazoa > Chordata > Mammalia > Rodentia > Pedetidae > Pedetes > Pedetes capensis. The sequence goes on along the minus strand of VMDO01004646.1, from coordinate 5,948 downwards.
AGATGCCAAGGCTTTGAATGGGGCTGGCTAAGTTCCCCACATTTTATTACTATTAGATCATACTCCCTTTGTCCAATCATACGTCCACATGACGGTCTACTATTTACCAAACCTAAGCATAAAAGTACACAGTTTTCTCTTTTTCTTTGGGTCTTTATTTCTGGAGAGTCCTCAGAGAGCACAGAACAGGTGCTCTACAACTGTGCTAAACCTCAGCCCAATTCCATTTATAATATGTATATTCATTTATAAAGGTTCTGTATCTATTATCACCATTTTCAAGGTAGGATTATTGAGTCCAGTTATTTGAAGCTTTGGTATTTTCTTTAAATTCTACGTATTCTAGGGTGATATGCAAGTGAGTTTATTATTGCTACAATGTACTATAGAACCATACTCCTACTAATCTGATTGTGTCTACAGGGTAAGTTTTATAGATACATTTCTACTCATTTATAGCTCAGGATGACTTAAGAGCTGGAGAACAATAAAAATTTAGTAATGGTATTAGAGTACTCCCCCACATATCCGTCAGTTTGCCACACTGTGGGGGCTTGTGTATTGTGATGAGGCTAAAAGCTATGCCACCAGTATCTCAGATACCAGCAGGGTCACCCATAGTTGACAAATTTCAGCTTAGCTTCCAGACTAAGACAGACTAGGGAGTAGGCACTGGTGAACCACTCCTGAAACAACTAGCCATTGAAAACCCTATGAACAGCAAAGAAACACTGTCAGATATAGTTCTAGAAAATGAGCCCCCCAGGTTGGAAGGCACTCAAAAAACTACTGGGGAAGCATTGCCTCCTCAAAGTAGAGTCTACCTTGATGACAGAAAAGGAGTAAAGCCCCAGGGGCCTCTATTTGCTGATGTGGCATGACTCAAAATGAGGAGAAACAACCGTAAACATCTATTAATAACTGGAACATGGAATGTACGTAGTATGAATCTAGGAAAATTAGAAATCATTAAAAGAGAAGTGGAGTGCATAAACATTGACATTCTAGGCATCAGTGAGCTAAAATGGACTCGCGTGGGCCATTTTGAGTCAGATAATCATATGGTCTACTATGTTGGTAATGACAAACTAAAGAGAAATGGGGTTGCATCCATCATCAAAAAAGACATCTCAAGATATGTCCTGAAATACAATATTGTCAATGATAGAATAATATCCATACATCTACAAGGAAGGCCAGTTACTATGACTATTATTCAAATTTATGCACCCACCACTAAGGCCACAAATGAAGAAAGAGAAGATTTCTACCAGCTTCTGCAATCTGAAATAGATCAAACATGCAATTAGGACATACTGATAATTACTGGTGACTGCAAAAGTTGGAAACAAAGAAGAAGGCTCAGTAGTTGGAAAATATGGTCTTGGTGAAAGAAAGAATGCTGGAGATCACATGATAGAACTTTGTCAGACCAATAACCTTTTCATTGCATATACATTTTTTCACCAACATAAATGGCGACTATACACATGGACTTCACCAGATGGAACATGTTGTTGTTGTTAGGTGCCGTCGAGTTGGTATCCGACTCATAGCAACCCTCATAGGGCTTTCAATGGCTGACTGTTTCGGGATTGCCTTGGGAGTGGATTGCCAGGTCCTTCTCCCATTTTTGCAGTGCTGGGAATTGAACTCGGGACCTCAGAGACTGCAGCGCAGTGCTCTACCAACTGAGCTAAATCCCAGCCCCCAAGATGAAACATACAGGAATCAAATTGACTACGTTCATGGAAAGAAATGATGGAGAAGCTCCATAAAATGACTAATGATTATACCATGGACTGCCGACAGTCAAAAGAACCAACAGATCTGTCCTAGAAGAAATGCAACCAGAGTGCTTCTTGGAAGCAAGGATGGCTAGACTGCATCTTATTTATTTCTGACTTGTAGTCAGGAAAGACCAGTCCCTGGAGAAAGACATCATGTTTGGGAGAATGGCAGGTCAGTAATCAAAAGGAAAACCGTCCACCAGATGGATTGACACAGTGTCTGCAACAATGGGCTTAAACATAAATAAGATTGTGTGCCTGGCACAGAATTAGGAAGTATTTCGGTCTGCTGTACATAGGGTATCTATGAGTCGGACTTGTTTTGATGGCACCTAACAACAACAACAACACTGGAGTGTTAGGCTGCATATAGGTGTTTTTTTCAGGTTCTTTTGAATTTATTATTTTCAAGAGCTTTTTTTCTTTTGCAATGAGTTTAATCCATGATTGTTAAGAGGCATAGCAATAGAAGACTTAGAATTTTGACTAAATATTTAAATATAAAACCACTCAAGGTACAGTAAAAATAACAATAACAATTGGGGAAATGCTAAACTGACTCCAAATATTAACTTTTTTTAGTAGATTGGGTGATGCATACTGATCTATCAAAAATGGCATTATTAAAACAAAGATACACCTTAACTATCTTTATCCCAACTAAGTATGTGCTATTAATATGCTTCAACTATTACTCATTAATTGTTTAATGTGTGAGGCAAATCAAACTTAGGTCTGTACCCATCAGAACAAATGTCCTTTCTCTAGCAATTTGCAATCATTTGTGTTTCCCTATATCCTCTAGGCCAGGGGTCCCTAAACCCTGATCTGTGGCCTGTTAGGAATGTGGCTGCACAGCAGGATTTGAGTGGCCATCCAGTAAATGAAGCTTCATCTATATTTATACCCATTCCTCATTGCTCACATTAACACCTGAACTGCTTGGAAAATTTGTCTTCTGTGAAACAGGTCTTTATGCCAAAAAGGTTGGGGATTATTGCTCTAGGTAGTTTTATTCCATTTTCTTTCTTACTGACTTACTCCCATCTGCTGTAGTCTATTTAACTCCTGCTCAGTTCTTAAGGCTCATAGCAAGTGTCCTTGATTCCAGGACATCTCCCGGTTACCCCCAGGCTGGATTAGTTGTCTTTCTACTGCATATCTCTATCGCTGTACATTTCTATCCTATCTCTAAAGTTATCTGTTCATGTGTCAGCTTCCACTATTAGACTGTGAGCTCCCTGAGATGAGAGACTGCTCTTCATTTATCTGTGCCTAGCACTGAGTCTTCAGTGTAGTAGCAAATGCTGTACAAATGTTTCTAAGAATGACAAAATGAAGCCAACTCTCTGAGACTAGAATTTCCATTGCTGTGCAGCACCACTGAAAGCTCTTATTTTGAAAACCTGGATTAGATTTTATATCACCTGCTTTTGAATGCATTTGAATCACTGCTTTAAACTATTGTGTTTAATTTAGATCTAAAATACAGCAATATCTCTTGTCCTCTACTTATTTAAAGAGTGCATTTTTAAAATAGAAAGTGACAGTGAGTTTAAAAGCATAGAGAAAGTCTTAAGTGTAAATTCCTTCCCAATATAATCTCTCAAGTTCATATTTAGTAAAGATAAGTTGCTCAATCAACAGTTGTTTCATGTGTGAGGGTATTTGTACATAAATCACTTAGTTTGGCCTGGATCTAACATTGATAGGACATAATTGATCTTTAAAAGTTTTATGAAGAATCACAGACTGTGAAATTAAAGGTGGTTGAATTGTCTAACTTTGCCTTTCCATCGAGCAGACATCTGCTTTCCTGGTGGTGGAAACCTTGTTTTATATGTATTATTGACCAGTCCATCAATTATCTCTGTCTAAAAATAATTAACATCATGTTATCTTTTAGTTTATATCAGGAAAACCTACCAGAGTTTTCTAATCTAATAAATTGCCTGTTAAGAGTTTTTTCCTACCTCCCCTCAATGTTGAAAGTAGTCACTGAAACAATATATTATGCTTTTTGGCTCATGATTTGGCAAATGAGTTTTTTATTTAATCTTATTTATTGCATAATGTCATGCATGATAAGAGCTGGAAAAATCCATTCATCTAGTTTTATTCTACTTATTTCAATCTATAACAAGCCATTCCTTTACATTTTTTCCTGATTATTCACAAATATTGTCACTATCTTTGGAAAAGAGAATGGTTGTGGTTTTCTGGATAGTGTCCAATAGTAAATTCTTATAATTAAAATCTTTGGGAAATATTGTGTGTTTATATATTTGTCTCATCTACCAAATTCAGTGATCCTTGAAAGCATCTATATTAGTTTCCTATTGTTGGTATAAAAATTATCATAAAGTTAGTGGCTTAAAATAACAAACTTACTAGCTTATTTCTGGAGATCACAAGTTCAAAATGGGTTTCACTGGTCTAAAATCAAGGTGTTGGTGGGATTCCTTCTGGAAGCCTTAGGAAAGAGTCCTATTCCTCACCTGTCCTAGCTTCTAGCAGCCACTTCTGTTCCTTGGCTCACAGCCCACTCCTCCATGTTCAGAATTAGCAGTCACACCACTCAGCCATCTGCTCTGATCACATTGGCCCCACCCAGATAATGCAAGATACTCTCCCCAATCTCAAATATCTTAATCACATCTTCAGAATGCCCTTTGCTATGTGGGTTGGGGGTCCTCATGAACATTCCAAGGTTTAATTCTTTTCTAGGAAGACTCAAAGGACACAGCATAGAGTTACACAGCTATGATTTCCTATGGCACAAAAATGCAAAGCAACTTTAACCAAAGAAAAAGGCACCTGGAAAAAGTCTGGAAGAAATCAGATGCAAGCTTTTAAGGATCCTCTTCCAGGAGCATCACCCAGGATGTGCCTAATACCCCTAGCAATGAGTTGAGACACCACATGTAAACCATGAGAATATGATAACCGGAGAAACTGGGGCTGGGGTTTAGCTCAGTTGGAAGAGTGCTCCTCTGTGCTCTCTGAGGTCCTGGGTTCAATTCCTAGCACCACAAGAATGGGAGGAGGACCTGCCAGCTCACTCCCCAAAACAATCCTGAAATAATCAGCCTTTGAAAACCCTATGAATAGCAAAAGAAGCACAGACATAGTGCTAGACATGGATCATAACAACAAGAAACCAGAGAAACTAAAAATTTGTGCCATGGGTTTTTATTGAGGCTGGTCACATGGTTATCTTCTGCCTACTATGTACCAACCCCCACACGTCTGTCAGTTTGCCACACTGTGGGGGCTTGTGTGTTGCGATGAGGCTGAGAGCTCTGCCAATGTAACCTCAGACATGAGTAAGGTTACCCAAGATGGACAGGTTTTCAGCTGATCTTCCAGACTAAGACAGACTAGGGAGTAGGACCTGGCGAGCCACTCCTGAAACAACTAGCCATTGAAAACCCTATGGATAGCAAAGAAACACTGTCAGATATAGTGCCGGAAAATGAGGCCCCCAGGTTGGAAGGCACTCAAAAGACTACTGGGGAAGAGTTGCCTCCTCAAAGTAGAGTCTACTGTGATGACGGAAATGGAGTAAAGCCCCAGGGAACTCCACTTGCTGATGTGGCATGACTCAAAATGAGGAGAAACAACTGTAAACATCCATTAATAATTGGAACATGGAATGTATGTAGTATGAATCTAGGAAAATTAGAAATTGTTAAAAGAGAAATGGAGCACATAAACATTGACTTTCTAGGCATCAGTGAGCTAAAATGGACTGGCATAGGCCATTTTGAGTCAGACAATCGTATGGTCTACTATGCTGGGAATGATAAACTAAAGAGAAATGGGGTTGCATTCATCATCAAAAAAGACATTTCAAGATCTGTCTGAAATACAATGTTGTCAGTGATAGAATAATATCCATATGCCTACAAGGAAGACCAGTTAATATGACTATTATTCAAATTTATGCACCCACTACTAAGGCCACAAATGAAGAAAGGGAAGACTTCTACCAGCTTCTGCAATCTGAAATAGATCAAACATGCAATCAAGACATACTGATAATCACTGGTGACTGGAATGCAAAGGTTGGAAACAAAGAAGAAGGCCCAGTAGTTGGAAAATATGGTCTTGGTGACAGAAATGAAGCTGGAGATCGCATGATAGAATTTTGTCGGA